>ML318167.1:2233-211595 GCA_005239505.1 Nicotiana paniculata
GTGGATTGCCTACGTATCACGGCGCCGCGTGAATCAGACCATCGCGTAGTTCAATATGGCTGGACCCCGAAAGCCATATATCATTTTCTAAAAGCTTCATTCTGAGAAAAATTTGATTCATTAAATAAACGCTTTTGATTACAGGGAGTTAACAGCTTGGAGCTTGCAAAACAGACTCGACACACATTTTTCGAAAACTATAAAGACTATCATGGACTCAACATATAATTGTGACTAAAAAAGTGAAGTACAGACTCGAAAATATCAAGAATACATTAGTGCTTCCGTTGCTCCAGGGACCGGCGGGGCATCATTCGGCTTTGCCACGGGCCTGCGTGCTATGTCTTGTCGGAGGCAGTAAAGGTCGTCCATTATCTTATGAACGAAGGTCATAACGGTAGAGAAGAAAGTGGATCGGGTCATATCTTCGCATTCTTGACATTTGATGACGATGTAGTCAGCTATCTCTTGGACCCTTCGCCTGATAATACCTTTCTCTTGAAGTAGGCGCCCGATTTGTTGGGATCTTGCTTCTAGAATTTGGGCATCCTTGTGACTTTGGTTTTGCCATTGTTGCAACTCTCTTTCTAACCGAGCCATCATGGCATAGCACTGTTCCCTCTCCGTTTTAAAACCTTTTTCCTGTTTGGCCCTTTCGTTCTCGATGGTGACCAACTTTTCTTTCAAACCCATGACTTCCTGGTCATACTTCTTCTTTAGTTTCTGAATAAATCCTGTTCTTTCTTCTTCACTCCTTGTTAGTCTCGCCCGAACTTCTACCAGTTCTTCTTCGGCTTTGTCTAGCTCGTTCCCATATCTACATACTTTATGCCTCAAACCGTTGATAAGTGTTTCGTTGGTCCTGCTTCTTTCTGGGTTCTCGACAGCTGTTTTCAATTCCTGTATCCTGGCCTGGAGGGCTTCATTTTCTTGAACTAACCTATTTTTCTCTCCTTCGATTGAGGCAGTCTGCAGATTATTTTCGAACTTGATTGCCCTGACCTGGGCCTCGATCTTGCTTATGGTGGCTCGGTAGCTGTTCTCTTTTTCTAACCAAGCCCAATTCTCTTGATTTTGCTCGGTGAATTTCTGTACATGGGGTCTTTTTGCGGGTCGTTCTTGTTCTTGATGTTCCCGGCCCCTTACCTCGTACCAGGAGATGTAAGCGGTTTCCACTTCCCCCTTTGATAAGTCTCTCACTAGAGTTCGAGGTTCTAAAAACCGGCATTCATTCCAGATTTGGCGGACCCTGCTTTCAGGGAATGCAGCTCTTGGGCACAATTCAATGGCTTGTTGGCTTAAATCCTCATCATGGGGAACACCCTGCTGCCCCCCTAACTGGCGTAAGACCCGGTGCGGGGAATATGGTTGAATGCTTCGGAAACCCATTAATAGGAGATAGCAAACCTCAGCCAACATATTGATTACCTCGTCGAGGGGGAGCCATCCGAACGTCCAATCGATTTGGTTGGCGGTTAGTGAGCTCAAATAGGACCGCCAGGATTCCATGCCCTTTGGGAATTGGTGGCCTTTTACCCGAGTGCTATGTTCCTCGATGCAATTCAAACCGGTTAAACCATAGTTCATATAGCCTGGTCGGTGGCAGAGATGTTCAGTCAGCCAGATTTGTAGGAGTAGGTTGCACCCCTCGAAGAATTTTCCCCCGGATTGGCAAACTGTTAGAGCACGGTATATCTCGGCTAAGACCATTGGTATCAACGTGCCATTGGACTTTTTCATCATGAAGTCTGCCATCCCCACAAGTCCGATGTCTATGCATCTGTCGCTCCTTGGGCATATCAAGGTGCCCAAGAATGCTACCACAAAAGCTAACCCCCGACGGGCTTCCCATTTAGCCTGATCTTTGTGAGTCAGACCAGTTTGCCAGCCTCGTAACCCTGGGGATCTCCATAACGTCTGTAAAGAAAGTAGAAAGTACAGAAAACCTTCGGACANGATACCGACTTCTGAGTTTGTCATTGAGACCAGCATACCCCGCTATTTCCTCCAGCGTGGGTGTTAATTCAAAGTCCGGGAAGTGGAATACACTGTGGGCGGGATCCCAAAACGGTATTAGAGCTTCGATGATGTCCAAACTTGGCTTGACCTTTAAAAGGCCGGTAATTCCCCCTAAAGCTTTTACAACCGACTTTTTGCTAGTTTCCCTCAAGTTTCTCCACCACATATGGAGTCCCAAAGGGATTTCCTCGACTGATTTTAAAGGAATGTTTTCAACAGTATTCATCCTGCACATACGTTCTTTTATTAAGACCACGGAAAATTTTTAAAAAAGAGTCATCTGGGCTAAAGGCTTAAAGACAATGGACTACTATTGCGAATACGGCCTTTTAAAGCAGTGTTCGCGAATTGAGTCGAAACTTTGAAAATGTAGGTGGCTATTCTTGCCATAGTTCAGGGGTGTGGGGTTCGGAACCGTTGGATCGAAATGATCCAACGACTGGGGTTTAATGGGGGCGAAACAGTGTCGTTTGGTTATTATGGGGGACAGGCCGGGTTAAGGGGTTTGGGCTGGGTTGTTTGGTGTTTAGGGAGAAAGGATTTGGGCTTGGGCAACTCTGGCCCAGGTCTGATTTTAACTCTCTTTAACAAAAATCAATTAGTTAAATTCAACTCTAATTTAAACCAAGGAATGTAGTAATTAACTTAATCCTTATTTATTTATAGATTAATCAAGAATGACACGACCAATTCTATATTCTTACTTCAACTCGTGTTTTATCGAATAAAAGATGATTAATTTTCCATAGTAATTAGTTATTAAAAACCACATTACGTTAGGTATTCGTCATTTGTCTACCATTTAAATAATTATAACCAATAACTTCATAATGCAGAATTTCAATGATTTTGAAAGATGAATTATGGATATGCAAGCAATGCAGATAATTCACAATTAATTACTGAAGAATCAATCAATATTCATAAAATCAATTGATTTATTGGGATTTTTATAGGACGATACGGCGAGTAAAAATCACATGCTCACAACAACTTTTCACCCTCAGATGGACGGACAATCCGAGTGCATTATTCAGATATTGGAGGACATGTTGCGCGCTTGTGTCATTGACTTTAGAGGTTCATGAGACAAGTTTCTGCTACTGGCGGAGTTTGCATATAACAACAGTTATCAGTCGAATATTCAGATGGATCCATACGATGCTTTATAGAGGAGGAGGTGTAGATCTCCAGTAGGATGGTTTGAGCCAGGTGAGGCTAGGCTCTTGGGTGCAAACTTGGTCCAAGATGTATTAGATAAGGTGAAATTGATCCATGAGCGGCTTCACACGGGGCTGTCTAAGTAGGGGAGCTATGCGGATAGGATGGTCCGTGATGTGTATTTTATTGTTGGGGAGAAGGTTCTGCTGAAGGTATCACCCATGAAGGGTCGTACGAGGTTTGGGAAGAGGGCAAAGTTGAGCCCTCGGTTCATTGGTCCTTTTGAGGTGCTTCATAGGATAGGGGAGGTGGCTTATAAGCTTGCCTTGCCGCCCAGTTTTTCGAGTGTGCATCAGGTATTTCATGTTTCCATGCTCCAGAAGTATGTTGGAAATTCGTCCCATGTTCTGGACTTCAGCACGGTTCAGTTGGAGGGTGATATGACTTATGATATGGAGCCGGTGGCCACTTTGGATCGGCAGGTTTTAAAGTTAAGGTCAAAGGACATAGCTTTAGTGAAGGTGCAGTGTAAAGGTCAACATGTGGAGGAGTCCACTTGGGAGACCGAGTGGGAGAGGTGGAGCAGATATCCACACCCATTTCAGACTCCAGGTATGTTTCTAGACCAGTTCGAGGATGAACATTTGTTTAAGAGAGAGAGGATGTAACTACCCAGCCGGTCATTTCAAGAGTTATAACCCTGTTTCCCCATTTATGCTTCTTTTGTCTTATTCAGAAATATTGTTTTATACTGAGTTAGTTAGTTCAAGTACGGAATGGTCTCAGAGTGAATTGAAACACTTGGTCTCTTTCAGATAAGCTTAAGTTAAAAAAGTCAACCGGATGTTGATTTATCTGTAAACGATCTCAAATTTGAATTTTGATGATTCTGTTAGCTCCGCTATGTTATTTTGGACTTAGGAGCACGTCCAGAATGTGATTCGGAGGTCCTTAGTGGAATTAGGCTTGAATTGGCGAAAGCTGGAAATTTGTCGATTTTTGTCGGTAGTGTAAAAATATGATATCGGGTTCGAAATGGATTTTCGGAAGTTTGAGTAGGTTCATGGTGTCATTTGTGACGTGTGTATAAAATGTGAGGTCATTCGGACGTGGTTTGGTAGGTTTCGGCGTCGTTTGCGGAATTTGGAAGTTTAGAAGTTCTTAGGCTCGAATATGAGGGTAATTTGGTGTTTTGATGTTGTTTTGAGTGATTCGAAGGTTCGAGTAAGTTTGTATGGAGATATTTGACTTATTGGCATGTTTGGTTGAGGTCTCGAGGGCCTCGGTTGTGTTTCAGGTGTTAACGGATCAAGTATGAAGTTTTGAGAATTGCTGAAGTTGGATTGTTGCTGGTGTAATTGCACATGTGAGGGTATTGTCACAGGTGCGACACTGCAGGTGTTGTGCGATTGATGCAAGTGCGGAAGTGTGTTGGATTATGGAAACCCAAAGGTGTGAGTGGGTGTGCGCATCTGCGAGCCCACAGAAGCAGGTAGTTGTTCGCCAGAAGCAGAAGAGAGGAGGTCTGGCACTGGCCGCAGGTGCGAAGTCTTTTCTGCAGGTGCAGAGATGGGGATTTAAGTGATTTTCCGCATATGCGGAGATTTTTGCGCAAAAGTGGCACCGCAAGTGTGCATTTTGAGCCGCAGGTGCGAAATGTCTGAGCAACACCTATAAATAGAAGACTTCGCGAATTTTTGCTCATTTCAACCATTTTCAAGTCGGACCTTGGAGCTTTTGGGGTGATTCTTGAAGGGGATTCAAGGTTTTTTCACCGAGGTAAGTTACTTGAGCTCTAATACTCCTAGATATAGTGTTTTCCCATTATTTTCTCATCTAATTAGTGGGATTTAGGAGTAAAAATTAGGGGTTAGGGCCTGAACTTTGTAGTGTAATTTGAGGATTTGAGGAACCAAATGATGTCAAATTTTGGTAAATTTCATATGATTAGACTCGTGAGTGGATGGGCTTTCAAGTTTTTTGACTTTTGTCGGATTTCGAGAGGTTGGCCGGGGGGCCGGGTTTGAGCCAATTTCGGGTTTTGTGTCTAATTTGGTAGTTTGTCTTGTGGACTTTATTCCTTTAGAATATATTGATGGTATTGTACTGGTTGTGGCTAGATTTGGAGCATTTGGAGGCCGAATTAAAGGGAAAGAGCATCATGGAATAGAGACTTGCTTGGTTTGAGGTAAGTAACGATTGTAAATATAGTCCAGAGGGTATGAAAACCTGGATTTTTGTCATGTGAGTATTTGGAGGTGACGCACATGCTAGGTGACGGGCGCGTGGACGTGCACCATTGGGGATTGTGACTTGGTCCGTCCCGTCGCAACTGTAAAGTAGAATATCATGTTGTATCTATATGTTTCTTATGTGTTTTAGAAATATGTACCGTGAATCATGCTAGATGCCATGTCTAGGCCTTATGCCAGTATTGTTTGGACCCTTTGAGGTCTTTTCTTGTTGTCCTCTCACTATTTTTTGTTGATAATATGTACTTAGTCATGTTTATGCATTTTTTACATCATAGCTCAGACTCACTTACTCAATTTGATGCACAATATCAATGTTGTTTGGTCTGAATTACTTGATTTTTTGAGACCGAGAGGCTGGAGAGTTTTATCACTGAGTAAGGGCCGAGGGCCTGATAGTGAGGACATTTATCGGATCGGGCTGCACGCTACAACATGTTGCATTAGTTCTTCCATGATGGGCATTGATATAGCGCTTCAGCTGAAAGAACCCCTCCGGAGTCTGTACACACCCCCACTGAGCGTAGCTACCTACTGAATGTGACTGCTGAGTGCCTAGTGCCGAGTGATTGGGAGGCATGAGTGATTGTGAGGCATGAGTAATTGGGAGGACTGAGTGATGTTTGCCCGAGGGGCAGTATATGATTTCATCATTTGTGCTAATAACTACTTTGAGTCCTTGTTTGAGAACTGTTGAAAGTTTTTTTTTAATCAATTTTACCTGAACTGGATTTTAAACAAGTTGATTTGACTTAAACACTGGTTTTAAAGCATGTCGTACCTTACTGAATTTTGTGATATGAACTATACTTGAATCTAGCTCATCACTACTTCTCGACCTTTATTTACTGTTGTTACTTACTGTGTTGGTGTACTCACATTACTCCTTGCACCTTGTGTGCAGATGCATGCAATTATGTCCACGGTAGTGGTTGTTGATATACTTAGTAGCGGATCATCGGAGATATCAAGGTAGCTACCTGTCGATCGCACCTCCTCTTTTCTTCTTCCTTACCTTCCCCTTAGTTGTATTGGCTTTTTTCCTTGACTATGTTAGTCTTGATGTTATAAGACAGTTGTAGTAGTTGCTCATGACTTAGTAACACCCCGGTGTCGGGCTATCTTTTTTGCATTTTTATTTTGATTTGAACTCTTTTATGAAGATTCTTGTAAAGAAAAGCTTTGACTTATATTTTAAATGAAATATCGATGTGTTTAGAAAATGTGTCGGCTTGCCTAGTACCACGATAAGCGCCATCACGACAGGGTAAGCTTTGGGTCGTGACAAAGATGCATGCCAACTAGGAAAACAAACTCGCTCATCTTTCAAATCAAAAACATTGTTTCTACCTCTTAACCTCTTCGACTATTGTATACGGATTTATTTTGTCCAACTAGAATTTCTAGCATAGGTTGTAGGAAATATGTTTTTCTTATTGTGGATGATTTTTCTCGATTTACATGGGTTATATTTTTAAGTCATAAAGATGAAGCTCTAAGTAATTTTTAAGTATTTTGTAAGAAGGTTCAATGAGAAAAGGGGTACTACATTTCTACTATCAAAAATGATCATGGAGAAGAATTTGAAAGCAGAGCTTTTGAAAATTTTTGCAATGATTGTGGAAAATTATCTACCTCACCATTTCTGGGCAAAATCTGTGAGCACAGCATGTCATATAATCAATAGGTGTATGATTCAACCAATCCTCAAAAATACTGCATATGAACTATGGAATGGTAAGAAACCCAACATCAACTATTTTCACCCATTTGGAAGCAAATGCTTCATTCACAACAATGAAAAGTACAATTTGGGTAAGTTTTATCCTAAGATTGATGAAGGAATATTTCTTGGATACTCTCCCTCAAGTAGAGAATATAATGTTCATAATAAAAGAACATTATTCATTGAAGAATCAATTCATGTTATTTTTGTTGATACTAACTCTCGCTCAAGGAATGAAAAACTTCCTGAAGATGAGGAAATCTTTTTTTCCCTAAAGATGTTATTGTAGAAAATGATCATCAAAGTGAGTCAGTTGATCAGCAGACTCAACCAACTGAAGAGCGTATGAAAGATCACGAATCTTCCCAAATAGATTAGTTGACTAACATGGAAAGAGAACCTTCCCTAAACACTCCACATGAATGGAAAAGTGAACCTGGCTATCCTCATAAATTCATAATCGGAGACCCACAGTAACGAATCACTACCAGAAGATCCCAAAAGATCAAATCACATGTGGCTCTAATTTCTCAACTTGAACCAAAGAAAATGGATGAAGCTCTAAAAGATGTTCACTGTATCAATGCAATGAAAAATTAACTTGATCAGTTTGAAAGAAATAAAGTGTGGGAATTGGTTCCAAAACCTTAAAATTCCTCCATTGTAGGAACTAAATGGGTATTTAGGAATAAATTGAATGAATCTGGTCAAGTGGTTCGAAATAAATCAAGGCTAGTTGCACAAGGATACTCTCAGCTACAAGGAATTAACTATGATGAAACTTTCTCTCATGTATCAAGACAAGAGTCCATACGAATATTACTTGCCTTTGACGCTCACAAAGGATTCAAGATATTTCAAATGGATGTAAAAAGTGTGTTTCTAAATGGCTATATCTCTGCATGGACTCAAATAAGCTCCTTATGCCTGGTATGAAATGTTAAGTTCATTCCTTCTAAATCAAGGGTTCAAACGAGGTAATATCGATACAACTTTGTTTATTAAGCATTCAAGTTCATGCAATCTTACTACTCAAATTTATGTTAATGATATTATTTTTGGTAGTCCTAATTGTGTTTTATGTGAAGAATTTTCTCTTTCTATGAAAGGAGAATTTGAAATGAGTATGATGGGAGAATTAACCTTCTTTCTTTGACTACAAATCAAATAGTCTCCTAAAAGGATCTCATTAGCCAAACCAAGTACACCAAGGAACTTATAAAGAAGTTTGGCATGGAGAATGATAAGTCCATTGAAACTCCAATGAGTCCAACAACGATGCTTGATGAAGACAGCAATGGAAAAAGTGTTAATGAAACTATGTATATAGGAATGATTGGTTCCTTATTATATCTCACTGCTAGTCGATCAGATATTATGTTCAGTGTCTGCAAGTGTGCAAGATTTCAGTCAACTCCTAAGGAATCCCATCTTAGTGTTGTTAAATGCGTTATTCGATACCTTACTGCTACCTCTGAACTAGGATTATGATATGATCATTCTAACAATTTTTCCTTAAGAGGATTTTTAGATGCATATTTTGCAAGTGACAAAATCGACAGAAAAAGAACAAGTTCCACATGTCAACTTTTGGGAAATGCACTAGTTTCTTGGCGTAGCAAGAAACAAAATTGTGTTGCCTTATCAACAACTGAAGCTGAATATTTAGCTGTTAAAACTGTTGTACACAAGTTCTATGGATAATGCATCAACTTCTCGACTATGATTTATCTCTTTCCTCTACTCCTATATTTTGTGATAATACTAGTGTCATTCGTTTATCAAAAAATTATGTGCATCATTCTAGAACAAAGCATATAGAAATCAAGCATCATTTTTATCCGTGATCATGTTGGTAAAGATGATATTGTATATGAATTCATTAGTACTGAATCTCAACTTGCTGATATTTTTACAAAAATTCTTTTGGAAGAAAGATTTTGTTTGCTATGAAAAAAGATTGGCATTGTTCCAAATTTGTAAAACAAATCGTTTATATTTTTCTAAAATATTTTATTTCCTTTATTATGTGTGTTTAACTTTAATATTTTGTAAGTATCATTATTTCTTTTCCATCAATACCGCCGAACCATCTCTTCAGAAACGTCACTTACTTTCTGAATCTGCCCTTTCCATTAACCAAGGCAACCCTTCAATCCTTCCAAGGCTTGGTTAAAAACCCTCTCTTCTTCGTTTCTCTCCTCAATAATCTAAGACAACCCTCTCACCATGGCAAAAAGAAATACTTCATTTTCCGCTGGAACCAGATGCAGTAAAAGATTTCATAAACCCCTCAACTCTGAAGAACCTGTAGACCTGGAGTCATCCATTGACTCATATTTCCTCAAAATAGACAATGAGAGTAGTGAATCATCCGAAAGTCTTCCCATTCTCCAGAAAATATGAGGAAAAAAGCCCATGGAGCAAACCCCCAAAAATTCTGCATACAAGAATGGAAAGGTGGAGAGCACTGAATTCGAACCAAAGGACAAGTTGATTCTTTTATTGACCAAGTGAAAAGCAAGGTGTGAGTCCTACAAGTCAAATCTATTGTTTTTGGATGCTCTGTAAGTCTTTCTCTTATGAAAAATTTACACTGTAATATGACTACTATATTTGATTTTCAACATCTTTCTTCTCTGTTTGATACTGTTGGAAACTCTATTTTTGAGGTGCCAGTGAGGATGTTCTTTGAAAATTTTGTTTGTGAATGATAAAGAGGATTTGGAATCCCATGGTTTAAGGCACTCGAATTGTTCTGGACTATTATCAATTTGAAATGATTTTCTCTGCTAAGTTTATTGGGTTTGATGTCTTTGTGCAAAATTCTTGGCCAAAAGATTTTGAAGTCTCTTTTGAATAAGAAAAAGCCTTTTTTTCCGATAACCCTCTTGATATTGGTCCCAATAATCTGAAGTTTGAACCCCGTGTTTTGACCCACATGATTTCCACTACTTTACTTCCTAGAACTGAGTCCCTTAGCACTTTATCCACTAAAGATCTTTCTGTTCTTTATTGTCTTGTTAATAATAAAAGACTGGACATGTTTGTGTGGATTTGCCAATACATGCTTGAAAGTATCAGGGACATATATTCTTTTGCTGCTTGTTTACCATATGGTCTCCTTATCTCACACATTCTTGAAGTTATGAAGGTGATTCGGCCTCTTTCACACCCAAGCATATTACCAGCACTTATAGCAAGACAACTTTTTCAATGATGGGGTACACCTTGGGTGATTATAGATGGGTTAAGCACGCCAAATTTGAAAGAGTTCCAGTGCGAGTTGAAGCTTAAACTGAAAAATAATAATCTTAATAGACTACCTCTCAAAATCTTCAGCACATTCTGCAATATCTAGATAGAGTAAAACTAATGCTGGTTGAGATAAAGGAACATGTAGACAAGATCAGGGAAGTCCCTAAAGAGAAATGTACAGATTGATACGACCCGACTGGTTGTTTTGAGATCCAGCGCGTCGTTCAGCAGTTGGGAGTCATGAACAGCTTCATTTCGGGTATTGTGACTTGTGTGTATGGTCATAGTTAAAATTCAGGAGGTTCGGAGTTAAATTTAAAGGAAAATTCTCATAACAGAAGCCTTAAGTTAAAGAAATCGAGTAAGACTGGAATTTTGAGTAAAAGACCTCGGAATCAGGATCCGAAGGTTCCAGCAGGTTTGTACGGTGATTTCGGAATTGGGCGTATGTCCGGATCGGGATTTGGGTAACCCGAGAGAGTTTTGGTGTATATCGTGGAAGTCAGCATTTTTGAAGAAATTTCCTAAGTTTGGCTTGAAGCACATTTCAATGATATTGACGTCCTTTTGGGACTCTGAGTCTGAGAATAGCTTCGTACGGTGATTCTACAGTTGGGAGAGCGATCGGAGGTGAATTTGGATGTTTGTAGGTCATTTTTGAGTCGTTTGGCAAAAGATAGAAATTTGAAGGTTTTTGGGAAATCTGGTCGGAAGTGAAAGTTTTGATATCAGGGGCGGAATGCGATTATGAAAGTTGGAGCAGGTCCGTAATGTTGAATATTACTTGTGCACAAAATTTGAGGTCATTCCGAGTAGTATAGACCCGTTCGGCGCAATGGAATGAAATCTAGAATTCTTAAAGTTATTAAGTTTGAATTTAAGGGGTTTGGAGGGTGATTTTGAGTTTTAGCGATGTTTCGAGTGTTCCGTAAGCTCGAGTGAGTCCTTAATGTGATTTTGGACTTATTGGTATAATTTTCCAGGGGCTTGGGTGGGCCTAGGGGCCTCTCTGACCTCGCACGGGGCCAAAAACCAGCAAAACCCAAGGCTGGTGCAACTGCTTCTGGTGTGACCGTAGCTGCGGTCGCCCAATCGCAAGTGCGGAAAACCCATGGACCCCCCTCTACTTCCGCAGGTGCGGGCATGTGCCCACTGGTGCGGAAAACTCTTCGCAAGTGCGTGTCCGCTAGTGCGGACTTTCCCTCGCAGGTGCGACCCCAGCTCCCAGGCCTAACCTCCGTAGGTGCTGCCATTTTTTCGCAGGTGCGGGATCGCACTTGCAGTCCCAAAGTCTCAGGTGCAAAAATCCCTGTAAGATAGACCTATTTAATGACCAAAAACGGGTTCTTCAAATAATTTCACCCCCTAACCTCCATTGTTGAGCCCTAGAGCTTAAGAAATCAGTTCTTAAACCAATTCCTCCAAGAGGTAAGAAATTCCACTCCTTTTACTAATTAAATTCATGAATTGTCAAGAAAATTCTCTACTAATTCCTAGAAAAATATATGTTTTGGGTAGTAGTTGGGATTTTAGAAAATTTGGAGAATTATCCACCTAAGGCTGTGAATTCTTTTATAAACCATATAATTTTGAACCTTAGGCTTCGGGTGACTGATCCCTTCGAGAATTTTCAGAATCTGAGCATGCGGGCCCGGGGTTGGAGTTTTAGAATTTCTCAAGAATGTCGAAAATTGAGTAGACTAGAATTATTCCCTACTTTGAGCATGCATTAATGTTATTGAACTATTTTTGGCTAGTTGCGAGCCGTCGAGGGTAGATTTCGGAGATTCGGGCGCATCCTTGATCCGAGGGGTGGTTTCGTCGCGAGGTAAGTCTCCTTTCTACCTTCGTGAGAGGGAATCATCCCCCTAGGTGAATTAATTCAGTATATGTTATTATCTTCGAGGGCTACGTACGCACGAGGTGACGAGAGTCCGTGCGTAGCTACTAATATACTTATGTCCGGGTAGTCTAGGACCCACTAGCATGCTTTATGTGTGTACCTATAACCCTGCCTGTATAATTGAACTGTTAATATGACCGAGAATATAATTAAATGTTTAAAAGAATGCTGGAGTTCATACTATTATCCTGCTAAAGAGAATTTGTTTCTGCTGTAAATATATGTGTTCCCGGATTTGGTCGTATTGAAGAATACCGTTAAATTTGATAAATGAGTTTTTAAGAAAATAAGTGATTTCGAAACTTATGTTGCATGCCTCTTTGAATACAGATTTTTACTATTTTTCATGAGAAAAACTATTGTTCTTAATCAAAGCGGATTGAAACGTGTGGAAATGTGTCAGCACTCGGGTCGCAGGCATGATTCGCGTTCGAGGGAAGCTTTATGTTAAAAATATATTTTATATCGAGTCAGCACGCGAGCCGCAGTTATGATGCGTGGCCGTGGGATAGCTTATTATTATTATCGATTCAACACATGAGTTGCAGGGATGATGAGCGATCGTGGGATAGCTTATTATTATTATCGAGTCCGCACACGAGTCACAGGGATGATGCGCAACTGTGGGATAGCTTATTATTATATCGAGTCAGCACGCGAGTCGCAGGTATGATTCGCGATCGTGGGATAGCTTTATGACCCAGTCCTTATAACCACCTTTATGACTCCTGCCGGTTGTCTTGTCCTGGTATGTGTATGGTCACTTGAGTTCTGAGTCACTTGTAACTGAAGTGTCAAGTATTTGTTAAAAGGAGATTTTAGTACCTTGTTGTTTCTTTCAGTTATTATATGGATTCCATTATTTCTTACGTACTTGTTGCTCGATGTCTTTCATGTCTATTTTATTTCATCATATTTTGTCACATGTTGTATTGTCGGACCTTAGTAAGAGTCTAATTTTCCCCCTCGTCACTACCTCTCCGAGGTTAGGAGGGTGACTTACTGAGTACACGTTGTTTTTGTACTCATTCTGCACTTCCTGTGCACTTTATTGCACAGGTACCTTCATGGCAATGTGGAGGATTCGGAGACTTAGGCGAGCTGCATCTTCCAGAGGTGATCCGCAGCTGACATAGTCACCTTCATGTTGTATCTATTTCATTTTAAATTTCCTTGTCCAGTTGCATTTCGGACAGGCTTTGTAATATTTTTAAAATTCATAGAAGTTGCTCATGTACTTGTGACATCGGGTTCTAGGGACGAGTTGGGATTTACTTCATTAAATTAAATTGATGTTTGTTATATTTAAGTTTACTAAAATTTACTTGTTTGATTATGAGATGCAAGAGAAAGTAACGATTTCGAAAATGTTAAAAACTGGAAAATTATTTCAATAAATTAATGTTTTGGCTAGCCTGACCTTGTGTCCAGCGCCATCACGGCCTTAGGGATTTGGGGTCGTGACAACGTGGTATCAATGCTCTAGGTTCCCGTAGGTCTCACGAGTCATGAACAAGTCTAGTAGATTCTTGCGGATCGATACAGAGACGTCTGTTCTTATCTTCGAGAGGCTACAAGGTTGTTAGGAGTATTTCCCTTCTTGATTCTTCATTGTGCGAGTTGATTCCTTTGAGGCTTATGCGTATGTTCATTCCTACTCAATCTTACGCGTCGTGAAGCTCTTGCTATGGATCAGGATTTTGAGGAATGGGAATGGTGTTACGAATGAAATTCGAGATGATTCTACGTGTAGATAGTCGTGGTTGTTGTTATGGACCTGTGAAAGGGTAATGTATTATTTCAGCTCAGTAGCTGTTTTTCTGGAAGCCTTAAGGATGTTCTCAGGTAGTGATAATGGTTGTAATTGATCATCGCGCGGTGTCGATATGGTAATTAGAACATTTGCCCGTGTGTTGGGATGATGAATGGTTGAACGGAAATATTCTCAAAGTATGATTTCGAGATTTCAGTGCTTTTGTTCCGGCAGAGGGAAGGCATTTGGATTTTAGATGGTTTAGTTGAAGTTGATAAAGTAGTAAGACTTGGTGTCTTCAATCGAGATGGGGTATGCACCTATGACGTGTAGTCGTTGTCATTGATCGAATGAAATGTGCTAGGTTTGTCGGTGCTATGGTTTCTTCGGTTGCGTGGGGTCAGAGTATTGAGAGGAAGTATTGATGAATACGGTTGGCAATGAATGATCCTGGAATTAAGCAAGGCGTAGGATAGGGTATTGAGGTCGCAAAGAGCATGCATTTCAGCATCGCTGGGAGGTATCAACAAGTGATTTCTTCAGGTGGGTTATCGTCTGGGGATAGGTTAGCAATGGTGGGGTTGGCAGTTCGGTAAGGGGTACTAGTGACTAGTTGGTAGGAGATAGAATGTGTAAATAATGCTAGGGAATTCGGGTATTTAGTGGGTGCTAGCAAGGGAATTTGGAAGATTGGGATGGTTTGGCTGAGCAAGATCATGTTATCAAAGGAGGAAGGATCTCAGCAGGGTCGAGGGTGGTGCTAGGAGTGGCTTCGGGCTAAGTGGGGGAATCCCACCATCTACAGTAGGGCTGTAGGTTTGTCTTCTCGTAGGGTTGCGAATCGTCAGCGTTTAGGCAAGTGATTTCAGTTAAGGAAGGAGGAGTAAAATGGTAATTGTGCGTAAGATTTGATTGATTTGTGCAAAAGTTGGTCCTGTCAAGTCAGGGTTAGGCTTTGGATTATTCAAATTTTTGCTTAACGCATGGGCGAGTTATAAGGATAGTGACTCAGTCACATGTTTCATTGAAAAGGGTGTTCCTGTGCTAGGAGAGCCCTAGAGTTGATTGTATTCGGGGCCAGTCAGAGTGGGTGACTCTCAATAGTGGTCCTAGTGAGTTCAAAAGTAAAAGAATGCGGCGATTAGAGATTTCAGGAAGCAATATGGTCGAGAATTGAGGCTTTCCAGAATAACTTATGAGAAAGGGGAGGATGGTTGGAATGTTCTATGATATGTTTCAGCAGGCATGATAATATTGGAGGAGTGAGAGGAATAGACTTCAGATTGAAGAAAAGAAGTATCGGAAGGGTACGAGACGGATTGCGACATTTGGGCAACGTAGTCTCGTGAATCAAGGTCACTCGGGATGAGTGAGGTTTGAGTTTGCTATGGGTTGAAGGAATTTGTTATTGTTTCTGAGGCAATTAACGGTGATTAAAAGAGGATGGGTTATTTATCCATGGTTGAAATGGCACCTTTGCGGCTGTGATTGGTTCCTTTGATGTGATTTAGTTATGCATGTGGTCTATGTCGGTGTGTGCGGGGCTTGTCGGCCGTCATAGGGGGTTTTATGTGGGAATTCACTCGTGAGTTGAGGTGGTACTTTTGAAATGAGTAAAGTAAAAGTTTCTATACGATGAAGTGTTCACCCTATTGGTGGTTTGTTAAGTTTCTATACAATTAGTTATGCATGTGGTCATGTTGGTATGTTAAGTGCTGGAAGCAGTATGTAACTGAGGGTAAGAATAGAGATTCAGATGCAATGTTTATAAGGATGTCATGAGCTCGGAAGGGCAAGACAGAGTGATTCGAAAGTTCAGTATAAGCTGGTATTAGATTCAGTACCGCCTGAGATCGATATGCGGTGGAAGAGGATTTATACCCTGGTCATGTGTTATTGATGTACTTTGCAGCCTTAGCATGGTCGGTGTCATGGACGTGCAGACTAGTTGCCTTGTGCGGGAGGTCGTGGAAGCACGACCGCGAAAAGATTGTATAAATTGTGGCATGTAGTCACTTGATGGAATTCATATTTCGACTGGGTATGAAGAAGTGCAATATTGCTTAACTGAGAATTTATGTCTGGAGGGCATTCGGTTCAGTTCATTAAGGATTTTGGGGTGTTATTCCTGGTAATGACGGTTGTTCTCGTGTATTATGAGAAAAGGTAGGGTTAATGTGGACCCAGGTAAAAGATAAAATAGCTAAGTTTGGTGCGAGCAAGGTGGCTCGATGTTTGTGGAAGAATTTGTTTATGATTATGGGCTCCGTGCGAGCTAGGCATGTTCCTTTAAGTGGAGCTCTTTTCATGGAAAGATATTAGAAGAGTGGGTGTTGTACCGTCTTCATCAAATTTATGTGTTATGGTGATTGTGTCATGCGAGTTGTGAAAACGGCTTGAAGATTCCTTATGTGTTGTGGTCCCGCGTAGTGGGGATGTTATGTGAGCAGGATAGCTCTTGAGATCCAGAGTGTATATATATATAGCACCTCAGTTGTGCTTGAATTTTATGGCCTACAGCTTTATCAGTCTCCCCAGGATGGTATTATGCACTCAGCGTGCTTGTGATCTATATTCAGTAATTTGTAATAAGGAGCAATCAACTCTGTATATATTTCCTTACGTGAGCTTTATGTTATTTGAATCGGGTGGCACGCCGCCACGGTGATGTTATTTGGGATCGGGTGGCACGCCGCCACGGGTATGTTATTTGGATCGGGTTGCACGCCGCAATAGTGTGATGATAACAAGGGTTAATATGTATTTATTTTTCTTGTGTTTTATTTACTATTCTCGATAAGAATTCATATTAGTTGAGTGAGCTGAATAGTTTCGTCCTGAGTCGTTTCTATATATCATGTTCGAGTTATGGCTTATTGGCGCGATATGGTATCATGTGTGGTTGTTAGCCATGTTTGGGATGATTTACTGTCTGAGCAGTTCCTACTGGTAAGACGAGATCATCGGATCAGGGATCAGTACGATAATGTTATGTGTAGTGTATATTAAAGAACAAATACCATCATCTAGGTTCATAAGGAATGTGACGATTCTAGTCAAGATGAGTTATTCAAGGATTTGTTAACTATGCGATTGAGTATGAATTTCTGCACATTTCCTCCGTTGTGGTGGTATCGTCAGCATTATAGCAGGATGTATGTATAGTTGTTATGAGGTGCATTGGGAGCGTCAGATTCGTGGAATTTTGGCCATTAAGGTTCAGGGAGAATCATTGCGGTCAGATGATGAGTTATGCGGTGCATGGTGCCGATTCGTGAAGGGTATGCAGTTATGATCGGGTATATCGTGTGCTAGTTGATGTAGTGCTTATACATATTGATACTAGGCCTGGTTATAGAAATTTCAGGTGTTTGAATGAATTCTGAGTTTTTTATATGAATAAAGAAGAAATCTCCAGATTTGATCAACATATTGTGCTCGAGTGGGTTGTGGTGGCACGGGCACGTGCTCGAGATGTTAAACACCGATTTCAGGTAACTCTAGAGCAGTTCTTAGCATGTTCGAGGACGAACGTCGGTTTAAGTGGGGGAGAATGTAATGACCCGATCGGTCGTTTTGAAATACAGCGCGTCGTTCAGCAGTTGGGAGTCATGAACAACTTCATTTCGGGTATTTTGACTTGTGTGTATGGTCAGAGTTGAAATTCAGGAGGTTCAGAGTTAAATTTAAAGGAAAATTCTCATTTTAGAAGCCTTAATTTGAAAAAATCGAGTAAGACTGGAATTTTGAGTTAATGACCTCGGAATCAGAATTGAAGATTCCAGCAGGTTCGTACGGTGATTTCGGACTTGGGCGTATGCCCGGATCAGGATTTGGGTAACCTGAGAGTATTTTGGTGTATATTGTGGAAGTCAGCATTTTTGAAGAAATTTCCTAAGTTTGGCTTGAAGCGCATTTCAATGATATTGACGTCCTTTTGGGACTCTGAGTCTGAGAAAAGCTTCGTACGGTGATTCTGCAGTTAGGAGCACGATCGGAGGTGAATTTGGATGTCTGTAGGTCATTTTGGAATCATTTGGCGAAAGATAGAAATTTGAAGGTTTTTGGGAAATCTGGTCGGAAGTGGAAGTTTTGTTATCTGGGTCGGAATGAAATTCCGGAAAATGGAGCAGGTCCGTAATGTTGAATATTACTTGTGCGCAAAATTTGTGGTCATTCCGAGTGGTATAGACCCGTCCGGCGGAATGGAATGAGATCTAAAATTCTTAAAGTTCTTAAGTTTGAGTTCAAGGGGTTTGGAGGGTGATTTTGAGTTTTAGCGATGTTTTAAGTGTTCCATAAGCTCGAGCAAGTCCATCATGTGATTTTGGACTTGTTGGTTTAATTTGTCAGGGGCTCGGGTGGGCCCAGGCACCTCACGGACCCCGTACGGGGCCAAAAACCAGCAAAATCCAAGGCTGAAGCAGCTGCTTCAGGTGGGACAGCACCTGCGGTCGCCCAATCGCAAGTGGGGAAAACCCATGGACCCCCCTCTACTTCCGCAAGTGCAAACTTGTGCCCGCTGGTGCGGAAAACTCTTCGCAAGTGCGTGTCCACAGATGCGGACTTTCCCTCGCAGGTGCGACCCCACCTCCCAGGCCTAACCTCTGCAGGTGCGGCCATTTCTTCGCAGGTGCGGGATCGCACCTCCGGTCCCAAAGTCGCAGGTGCGAAAACCCCTGTAAGACATACCTATTTAATGTCCAAAACACGGGTTTTTCACATATTTTCACCCCCTAACCTCCATTGTTGAGCTGTATAGCTTGAGAAAGCAGTTCTTCAACTAATTCCTCCAAGAGGTAAGAAATTCCACTCCTTTTACTAATTAAATTCATAAATTGTCAAGAAAATTCTCTACTAATTCCTAGAAAAATCTATGTTTTGGGTAGTAGTTGGGATTTTAGAAAATTTGGATATTTATCCACTTAAGGCTGTGAATTCTTGTATAAATGATATAATTTTGAACCTTAGGCTGCGGGTGAGTGATCCCTTCTGGAATTTTCAGAATCCGAGCATGCGGGCCCAGGGTTGGATTTTTAGAATTTCTCAAGAATGTCGAAGATTGGGTAGACTAGAATGATTTCCCTACTTTGACCATGCATTGATATTATTGAACTATATTTTTCTAGTTGGGAGTGGTCGAGGGTAGATTTCGGAGATTCGGGCGCATCCTTGATCCGAGGGGTGGTTTCGTCACGAGGTAAGTCTTCTTTCTAACTTCGTGAGAGGGAATCGTCCCCCTAGGTGAATTAAATCAGTATATGTTATTATCTTCTGCGGCTACGTACGGACGAGGTGACGAGAGCCCGTACGTAGCTACTAATATGCTTATGTCCGGGTAGTCTAGGACCCACTAGCATTTTGTAGGTGTGTACCTGTAACCCTGCCTGTATCATTGAACTATTAATATGACCGAGAATATAATAAAATGTTTAAAAGAAACCTGGAGTTCATACTATTATCCTGCTAAAGAGAATTTGTTTTCGCTGTAAATATATGTGTTCCTCGAATTGGTTGTATCGAGGAATACCAATAAATTTGACAAATGAGTTTTTAAAAAAATAAATGATTTCGAAACTTATGTTTCATGCTTCTTTGAATACGGATTTTTACTATTTTTCATAAGAAAAACTATTATTCTTAATCAAAGCGGATTTAAACGGGTGGAAATATTTCAGCACTAGAGTCGCAGGCATGATTCGCGATCGAGGGAATATTTATGTTAAAAATATATTTTATATCGAGTCAGCACGCGAGCCGCAGGTATGATGTGCGGCCGTGGGATAGCTTATTATAATTATATCGAGTCAGCACGCGAGCCACATGTATGATGCGTGGCCGTGGGATAACTTATTATTATTATCGAGTCAGAACACGAGTCGCAGGGATGATGCGCAATCGTGGGATAGCTTATTATTATTACCGAGTCAGCACATGAGTCGCAGCGACGATGAGCGATCGTGGGATAACTTATTATTATATCGAGTCAGCACGCGAGTCGCAGGTATGATTTGCGATCGTGGGATAGCTTTATGACCCCACTCCCTATGCCCAGCTTTATGACTCTGGCCGGTTGTCTTGTCCTGGTATGTGTATGGTCACTTGAGTCCTGAGTCACTTATAACTGGAGTGTCAGGTATTTGTTAAAAGGAGATTTTAGTACCTTGCTATTTCTTTCAGTTATTTTCTGGATTCTGTTATTTGTTACGTACTTGTTGCTCACTGTCTTTCATGTCTATTGTATTTCATCATATTTTGCCACATGTTGTATTGTCGGACCTTAGTAAGAGTCTAATTTGCCCCTCGTCACTACCTCTCTGAGGTTAGGCGGGCGACTTACTGTGTACACGTTGTTTTCGTACTCATGTTGCACTTGCTGTGCACTTTATTGCACAGGTACCTTCATGGCAATGTGGTAGATTCGAAGACTTAGGCGAGCTGCATCTTCCAGAGGCGATCCGCAACTGACAGAGCCACCTTTATGCTGTATCTATTTAATTTTAAATTTCCTTGTCCAGTTGTATTTCGGACAGGCTTTGTAATATTTTTAAAATTCATAGAAGTTGCTCATGTACTTGTGACATCGGATTCTTGGGACGAGTTGGGATTTACTTCATTAAATTAAATTGATGTGCTGTCATATTTAACTTTACTAAAATTTACTTGTTTGATTATGAGATACAAGAGAAAGTAACGATTTCGAACATGTTAAAAACCGGAAAATTATTTCAATAAATTAATGTTTTGGCTAGCCTGACCTTGTGTCCAGCGCCATCACGGCCTTAGGGATTTTGGGTCGTGACACAGACGTTGCCAAGCTCGGGGTGGATATGGGAGCCACACGGAGGAAAAGAATCAGGATATTCAATTCCTTGAGTGAAAACATGGATAATCTTGTCATAGATGTCAGAAATTCCCGACTCCTTCTGCACCAAAGTGATCAACACCCTCAAGTATTTCTTCGGAAGAAGCTAATGCGTATTTGTGTTACGATGATGTTAAAAACAATTTTCTTCTTTCGTTCTCTTTTTCCCTTGATTGTCTGCTGCTGGTTTTAAAAACTTATTTTTGCTTGGGTCAGTGTGAACTATGCCTCTGTTGAAGGCGTTACTTTTGCTGCCCTACCTAGATTTTTATTATGTATATTTCTTCCTATATTACTCATCTTGTTTTTTTTTCATTCCGTTTTGATTGATGTCAAAGGGGGATAATAGTAGAGAAGTAAAGCATCAACTCAGAGGGAGACAACATTAACTCACGGGGAGCAAATGAGTACAAACGCAAGGGAGCAGGACAAATAAAATGGAAGTCTAAATGGTTTATATGTATTTACACTTATTCTTTGTTTAATCTCTCTTTATTGCCATCATAAAAAATGGAGAGATTTTTAAGTCTAAATCTAAGTTTGAATGATGACAACATATTTACATTGATTTGCAGAAATCAAGGTATCAACGAAAGGAAAGAAAAATGTCAAGAAGTTGTGAAAAGAAAGAAGTTGATGATGTCTACGCCAAAGGAAGTATGCTTAACCAACGGAGCTGATGATGTCTTAACCAAGAGAGATAATGCTGAATCAAAGGACAAGAAAAAGGAAACTAAATCTGTCATATCTTTTCAGCCTCAATCGAAGGAGATCAAGACTACCAAACAAGGAAATATATCTAGTAAAGACCAGAATATCCGGCATCTTCAATCAGCACAATCGAAGGTTCAAATCTCTCCACAATGTAAGGATTTGACAAGGAAAGTCATGAACGAATCCGACCCTTCCCAATAGCAGGATTCGAGAGGCACTCCTTGGGTCAAATCTCTTTGAAGATCATGTGCCTCAATCAAAGTCAGAGTACAACGACTCTCAAACTCTCTTATAAAAAGTCTGATCAGATCAAATGGAAGGCTTGCGCAACTATAAACATTGTCTTCTAAATCTCTCTACTTCTTAGCATGAACACTTTATTCCTCAGTTTTCCACTGTCATAAAAGATAATAAGAGTTAGAATGCACAAGAGAGTTGTGTCCTTATTCAAGATATATTGTTGCTACACTTCATTGGTGGTGAACGAGTTAAAACCATCATTGTTAATTTCTTTCAAGATCTAAGGAAATCTTTGTAACCCAAGGAAAACTAGATGTAAGTTCCACACCGGTACCGAAATAGTATAAAAAATATTGTGTATTATTCTATTCTCTTTGTATATTGTTACTCATTCTCCACGGAATCTAGTCGACTAAAATCATTCTTGGTCAACTAATTTCTAATAGACCACAAACACCCCCTCTTGTACTTTCAGTAGGGAGAAAGATTGACCGCGAAAAGGTTCAAAATCAACTAGTACATACTTCGTAACTAGTGATTATGTTGCATCTTTTAGTCTTGGTAGTCAAGAAGTTAGAAATTTCTTGCTAATAGACACTGGAAGTGATTTAGTGTGGTGGGAATGTGGACCATGTGAGCCAAATAAGTGTTACAAACAAAACCTTCAGCCTTTTTATGTTTCCACAGAGTCGAAAGTATTCCGAAAGATAGATTGGTTTCTACATAGAGAAAGATGCTTAGAAGATCTGGACCTTTGTTTTAAGTGTATTAGTGATTATAGTTGTACCTATGATATTGAATACGCGGATGAAGCAAAAACAAAAGGTTTTATGGAAGATGATGTGATTACTTTTGTTTTAGACCGAAGACCAGTTAGGATTATATTTGGATGTGGCCAAGATCAAACAAATGGAACTACTTTTAGCGGTGAATATTTTGGAATTTTTGCCTTGGGCGTCGAAACATCATTGGTGGATATTCTTTACCAACCCAATTTGGAGCGGACTTAATGTCCATGTGTCTCCCAACATATTATTCAGCAAAGGGATCCACAGTCAGGATCCTTATGACCACATTTCCAAGAGCAACATCAGAAAAAGTAGTACTAAATCTCAAATATCCTTCATTTTATTTTGTCGACTTATATAAAGTTTTCTTAAAGATAGGGAAGTTCAACTGAGCCTGTTACAACTCGAAATTGTCACCGTCAGAACCGTGCTGACGCCAAATATTTCACTTGCGAGGCAAGCAACGTTAGAGGATTCTTAGTGCCAACTTTAGCCAATTTAAATAACAAGGACAATTATGCTAAACATAAGGTAAAACTAATTTGTGGAATAACATAAAACCTATAATATCTGATACATTTAGGATATGGAGTTACAACTCACGAGCTACTATGATTTACTACAAATAGAGTCTGAAAAGGAAATACACTATTCTGAAGAAAAGAAACAGTAAAATATAAGACTATCAAGAGACTTTATGGTCTACAGACGCCAACAGATCTATCTTGGATCTCCTGACAAGCAAGTCCAGCTTCTAACCTCATGATAAGCTAAGGCTGGTACCAATATCTACACAAGAAGGATAGCGTGTAGTATGAGTACAACTGAGTCCATGTACTCGTAAGTGTCGAGCCTTACCTCGACGAAATAGTGACGAAGCTAAGACAAGACACCCACGTAATAAACATGTACATATAACAATATATGTACAAGAAAGACAATAATAGAACCTAAAACATTTACTATTGGGAGGGGAAGCATACAAAAAGGAGGGAACAAAATCTAAAAGTTACAAAAGATATGGCAACCAGAATAGTCGATATGCCTTTAATCAGTAAAATCAATTAAACACAATAAAAGAAGTTGCACAGCATCACCCTTCGTGCTTTTACTTTCAACCTCACAGTGAAATAAAAATATTGCACGACATCATCCTTCATGGTTTTACTTTCAACCTCACAATGTAAATCAAACAAATGACACGACATCATCATTCGTGCATTAACTCTGATAACATAGCACGGTATCACCCTTCGTGCATTAACAATTTCAATATGACACATCATCACCCTTCGTGCATTAACCCTCATAATATAGCACGGGATCAGCCTTCTTGCTTTAACACTTTCCCTTACCACATAACAATGAACAAATATAAAGCCGGAGAAAGAATTCAACAATAACAAGATTTACCTCAACAATGGTTCCACAATAACTGTCTCAACTTTGGATTCAATACTCAATTATCGCCAAAAGCCAGTAGACACAATAAGAACTACAAATTTAGCAAGTCACTAGTCTAAGCATGGATAACAGATCAAAGTAAGTAATAAACTACATGAACAAGCCCACCCCTATGCTATAACCCACAAAACAACGCATAAGTACCCGTCACCTCACTAATACACTTGTACCCAACATCAAAGCAAGTAGCAAATACACAAACAAATCATATTCCCTCGAATCAAGGTTAACCACGACACTTACTTCGTTCGAAAATGTCCACTCAAAGCTCAATCACAGCTTTGCCACTCAAACAAGCCTCCGAGCCAATAGAATCTACAAATTTACCAACCAGACAGTTCAAATAAGCCTTAGGAACTACCCATGATTGCAGAGAATTCTATTTAGGCCAGTATTGAAAAAGTCAACAAAAGTCAACCCCCGGCACACTCAGTCCAATACCGATGTTCGGACCAAAAATCTATTACCCATTGACCCCCGAGCCCGACTATATATCTTGTTTTGGAATCTGACCTCAATTTGAGCTCTAAATCTAAAATTTACAAAACCCCCTAATTCTACCCAAAAACCCCTAATTTTCACCATGAAAACTCAAGATTTTAGGTTGAAATCTTAGGAAATATAGTGAAAGATTGAAAGAAACTAGTTTAGAATCAATTACCTATGATTTTGGGAAGAAACAACCTTTGAAAAATCACTCAAGGGTTTATTCTTTTGAAAATTTGAAGAATGAACCAAGAATCTTGTCTAAGTCAAGTTTTGATCAACTGCAGATGTCACATTTGCGACCTGGGGTTCGTGAATGCGAACCACGCAAATGCGAAGAAACCATGAAATTGTGAAGCCATCGTATCTCTGCATTCATCGCATTTGCGATGAGAAATTCGCAAATAGGAACACTGTCTTTCCGCAAATGCAACCAATTTGTTGTATTTGCAATCACTGCCCCCACCAGAGCCCCTTCGCAAATGCGAAGCATTGTTCGCAAATGCAAACAACATATCGGCCATCTACTCTTTGCAAATGACAAAAGACTTGAAGTCTCTTTTGAAGAAGCAAAAGCCTTTTTGTGTGATAACCCTCCTGATATTGGTCCCAAGAATCTGATGTTTGAACATCGTGTTTTGGCCCATATGATTGCCACTACTTTACTTCCCAGAACTGGGTCCCTCAGCAGTTTATCCACTAGAGATCTTTTTGTTCTTTATTGCCTTGTTAATAATAAATGACTGGACTAGTTTGTGTGGATTCACCAATACATTCTTGAAAGTATCAGGGACATATATTCTTTTGTTTCTTGTTTACCATATGGTCTCCTTATCTCACACATTCTCGAAGTTATGAAGGTGACTTGTCACCTTTCAGACCCAAGCATATTACCAGCACTTATGATAAGACAACTTTCTCAATGATGGGGTACACCTTGGGTAAGTGATAGATGGGTTAAGCACGCCAAAGTAGAAATTGTTCAAGTGCGAATTGAAGCTCAAACTGAACAACTAGAATATCAGTCAACTGCCTCTCAAAATCTTTAGCACATTCAACAATATCTATATGGATTAAAACTATTGTTGGTTGAGATAAAGGAACAGGTAGACAAGATCAGGAAAGTCCCTAAAGAGGCAGGTACAGATGTTGCCAATCTCGAGGTGGATATGGGAGCCACACGGAGGCAAGGAACCAGGGCATTCGCTTCCTTGAGTGAAAATATGGATAATCTTGTCATAGATGTAAGAAATTCCTATGACTCCTTCTGCACCAAAGTGATCAACACCCTCAAGTATTTCTTGGGAAGAATCTAATGCGTATTTGTGTTATGATGATGTTAAAAACAATTTTCTTCTTTCTTTCTCTTTTTCCCTTGATTGCCTACTGTTGGTTTTAAAAACATATTTTTGCTTGGGTCAGTGTGAACTATGCCTCTGTTGAAGGAATTACTTTTGCTTCCCTACCTAGCTTGTTATTATGTATATTTCTTCCTATATTACTTATCTTGTTTTTTTACTTTCCTTTTTGATTAATGTCAAAGGGGGAGAATAGTAGAGAAGTAAAGTATCAACTCAGGGGGAGACAACATTAACACAGAGGGAGCAAATGAGTACAAACGCAAGGGAGCAGGCAAAATAAAATGGAATTCTAAATGGCTTATATCTACATGGCTTATATCTATTTACACTTATTCTTTGTTTACTCTCTCTTTATTGCAATCATTAAAAAGGGGGAGATTGTTAATTCTAAATCTAAGTTTCAATTATGACAACATATTTACATTGATTTGCAGAAATCAAGGTATCAACGAAAGGAAAGAAAAATGTTAAGAAGCTGTCAAAAGAAAGAAGTTGATGATGTCTAAGCCAAAGGAGGTATGCTGAATCAAAGGAGCTGATGATGTCTTAACCAAGAGAGATAATGCTGAATAAAAGGACACGAAAAAGGAAATTAAATATGTCATATATTTTCAGCCTCAATCGAAGGAGATCAAGACTACCAAACAAGGAAATAATCCGGTAAAGACTAGAATATTCGGCATCTTCAATCAGCACAGTCGAAGATTCGAATCTCTCCACAATGTAAGGATGTGACAAGGAAAGTCATGAACGAATCCGACCCTTCCCAAGAGCAGGATTCGAGAGGCAATCCTTTGGTCAAATCCCTTTGAAGATCATGTGCCTCAATCAAAATCAAAGTACAACGAATCTCAAACTCTCTTATAAGAAGTCTGATCAGATCAAATGGAAGGCTTGTGCAACTACAAACATTGTCCTCTAAATCTCTCCACCTCTTAGAATAAACACAATATTCCTAAGTTTAGCACTGTCATAAACGATAATAAGAGTTAGAATGCAAAAGAAAGTTGTGTCATTATTCAAGATACATTGTTGCTACACTTCATTGGTGGTGAACGAGTTAAAACCATCATTGTTCTAATTTTTTTCAAGATCTAAGGGAATCCTTGTGACCCAAGAGAAACTGGATGTAAGTTCCACACCGGTACCGAATTAGTATAAAAATTATTGTGTATTATTCTATTCTCTTTGTTTACTGTTATTCTCATTTTGTACCTATGATTTTAAATACGCGGATGGAGAAAGAACAAAAGGTTTTATGGAAGATGATGTGATTACTTTTGTTTTAGACCAAAGACCTGTTAGGATTATATTTAAATGTGGCCAAGATCAAACAAATGGAACTACTTTCAGTGGTGAATATTTTGGAATTGTTGGCGTTGGGCGTCGAAAAATTATTGGTGGATATTCTTTACAAGAACAATTTGGAGCGGACTTAATGTCCATATGTCTCCCAACATATTATTCAGCAAAGTGATCTACAGTGAACTTCCTTATGACCACATTTCGAAGAGCGACATCAGCAAAACTAGTACTAAATCTCAAGTATCCTTCATTTTATTTTTTCGACTTATATAAAGTTTTCTTAAAGATAGGAAAGTTCAACTGAGCCTGTTACGACCCGGAATTTCCACCGTCGGGACTGTGACGACGCCAAACATTTCACTTGCGAGGCAAGCAAAATTAGAGGATTCTTACTGCCAACTTTAGCCAATTTCAATAACAAGGACAATTAAGCTAAACATAAGCTAAAACTAATTTGTGGAATAACATAAAACCTATCATATCTGATACATTTAGGATATAGAGTTACAACTCATGAGCTACTATGATTTACTACAAATAGAGTCTGAAAAGGAAATACACTATTCTGAAGAAAAGAAACAGTAAAATATAAGACTAAGAAGCGACTCCAAGGTGTACAGACGCAAAACAGATCTACCTTGGGTCTCCTAACAAGCAAGTCCAGCTGCTAACCTCACGATTAGCTAAGGTCGGTACCAAAATTTGCAAAAGAAGTGCAGCGTGTAGTATGAATACAACCGATCCCATGTACTCGTAAGTGTCGAGCCTACCCTCGACGAAGTAGTGACGAGGCTAAGAGAAGACACCCACATAATAAACCTGTACAGATAACAATATATGTACAAGAAATACAATAATAGCTGCTAAAACATTTACAATTGGGAGGGGAAGCATACAAAAAGGAGGGAACAAGATATAAGAGCTACAACAGATATGGCAACCAGAATAGCCGATATGCCTTTAATTAGTAAAATCAATTAAACACTATAAAACAAGTTTCACGACATCACCTTTCGTTCTTTTACTCTAAACCTCACAATGAAACAAAAATATTACACGACATCACCCTTCGTGATTTTACTCTCAACCTCACAATGCAAATCAAAGATACAACATGACATCACCCTTCGTGCATTAGCTCTCCTAACATAGCACGGTATCACCTTTCGTGCATTAACACTTTCAATATGGCACGTCATCACCCTTCGTTCATTAACACTCGTAATATGGCACGACATTAGCCTTCGTGTTTTAATACTCTTCCTTACCACATAACAATGAACAAATATAAAGCACGGAGATAGAATTCAACAATAACAAGCTTTACCTCAACAATGGCTCCACAATAACGGTCTCAAGTTTGGATTCTATACTCAATTATCACCAAAAGCCAGTAAACACAATAAGAACTATCAATTTAGCAAGTCACTAGTCTAAGCATGGATAACAGATCAAAGTAAGTAATAAACTACATGAACAAGCCCACTTGCATGCTATAACCTAAAAAACAACGCATAAGTACTTGTCACCTAACTTATACACTTGTACCAAACATAAAAGCAAATAGAAAATAGACAAACAAATCATATTCCCTCGAGTCAAGGTTAACCACGACACTTACCTCGCTCCAAAAGGTCCACTCAAAGCTCAATCACAGATTTGCCACTCAAACAATCCTCCGAACCAATAGAATCTAGAAATTTACCAACCAGACAGTTCAAATAAGCCTTAGGTTACCCGTGATTGCAAATAATTCAATTTAGGTCAGTATTGAAAAAGTCAAAAAAAGTCAACCCCGGACCCACTCAGTCCAATCCCGAAGTTCGGACCAAAAATTGATTACCCATTGACCCCCCAGCTCGATTACATAATTTGTTTTGGAATCTGACCTCAATCGGAGCTCTAAATCTAAAATTTACAAAAATCCCTAATTCTTTCCAAAACCCCCTATTTTCCACCATGAAAACTCAAGATTTTAGGTTGAAATCTTAGGAAATATAGTGAAAGACTGAAAGAAACTAGTTTAAAATCACTTACCTATGATTTGGGGAAGAAACATGCTTTGAAAAATCACACTAGGGTTTCTTCTTTTGAAAATTTGAAGAATGAACCAAGAATCCTGTCTAAGTCAAGTTTTGATTAGCTGCAGATACAGAAACCATCGCAATTGTGAAGCCATCGCATCTCTGCATTCATCGCATTTGCGATGAGTAGTTCGCAAATGCGAACACTGTCTTTCCGCAAATGCAACCCATTGGTCGCATTTGCGATCACTTCCCCCACCAGACCCTCTTCGAAAATGCGAAGCATTGTTCGCAAATGCAAACATCGTATCGCCCATCTACTCTTCACAAATGCGATGAGTAGCTCGCAAATGCGAAGCCTGATCTTGCAAATGCAAGATCAGAGGCCTGCACCAGAACTTAAACACCAACAATTTCCTAAGTCCAGTTTCACTCTGTAGCCTATTTGAAACTCTCCCGAACCCTTGTGGCTCTTCGCCAACTATGCGCACAAGTCTAGAACCATCATATCGACTTGCTCGCGCGATCAAATAATCAAAATAACACCTAGAACTACTAACTAAGCACAAAACCAAATGAAATTTTCAAGAAAACTTCTATTTTCATAACCGAACGTCCAAATCACATTAAGTCAACTTCGTTTCTCACCATATTTGAAAGGCAAGTCATAAATATGCTATTGGACCTATACCGAGCTCCAGAACAAAAATATGGACCTGATATCCAAAAGTTAAACATCGGTCAAACATTTCAAATTCATTAAGTCTTAGACTTTCAAATTTCTATAAAATGCGATAACTCGGGCTAGGGACTTCTGAATTCGATTCAAGGCATACTCCCAAATGCCAAACCATGATACGGACCCAGCGGGACTGTCAAAACACAAATCCGGATCTGTTTGCTCAAAACATTGATCGATGTGAACTCAAGTGGATATTAAAGCAAAATTTCATATTTTGCTCAGTTTTTTTAACATAAAAGCTTTCTGGAACGATGCCCCAACTGCACACGCAAAACCAGGAAGGCTAAAATGAGATATTTAAGGCTTGAGATCACATAATTAGGTTCTAAAACATAAGATGACCTATATGGTCATCACATTCTCCACCTCTAAAACAATTGTTCATCCTCGAACGGACATAGAAATGTACCCAAACTGGTGAAAAGGTGGGGATATCGACTCCACATGTCTGACTCAAACTCCCAAGTAGCTACCTCAACGGGCTGACCTCTCCACTGCACTCAAACTGAAGGGTAAATCTTTGACCTCAACTGTTGAACCTACTGGGCTAAAATAGCCACCGGCTCCTCCTCTTAAGTCAAATCCTTGTCCAACTGGACAGAGATGAAATCTAATACATGGGACGGATCGTCGCGATACTTTTGGAGCATGGACAAATGGAACACCGGATGAACTGTTGATAACCCCGGTGAAAACACAAACCTGTAAGCCACATCTACCAACCTCTCAAGGATCTCAAAAGGTCTTATATACCTAGGGTTCAGTTTGCCTTTATTTCTGAGCCTCATGACACCCTTCATGGGTGATACCCGAAGAAACACCCTCTCAGAGACTATGAATGCACCATCATGAACTCTACGGTCGACATAACTCTTCTTCCTGGACGGAGCTATGCGAAGTCAATCCTGAATAATATTGAATTTTGTTCAGCCTATCCTTATTTACCCAAACTGCATCGAACTTCCTCTGGGTCTGTGGGAGTCCAACAACGAAATCCATAGTGATACGCTTGTTAATAACCAATTTTTCCTCGTATTTTCAAAATATACATATACATATATATATATATATATATATATATATATATATATATACTTTCAAAATAGTGCATATGCACCATCATTTGATTTACAAGAAGGAATAAGCATTTTAAATAATTTTCTATAATTTTTTAAGTCTTTAAATCAATTTGTTTCTTAATTTTTATTATGTAAATACCCATTAATTACCTTAAAAATTAATTTTTTGAATATTTTATCATTTAAAATTACCATTTACACATGTATAAGTTTTTAAATATTTATTATAATTATATTTGCAGTTTTTAAAGGCTAAATTGCATATTTTTGCAATAATAAGCCATGCATGTCTATAATTACTTTATTTAGGCAAAAAATAACCTTTTATATTTTTATAATATTAAATAATTATTTTTAAATCATTTTTATGCACAAATAATAATTTTTTATTTATTTATAATTGTATTTAAATAATAGCTAAAATTTTACCCCAATTTCGGACCAATACTCCAGCACAATTACCTAATACCTAGCCTAACTACCCCAAGTCAAACTTGGTTGGTACCCGCCAAGCCAACCCGATCCAATCTTTATTTAAAATCCTGGTCGTTGATCTTTAAGATCAACGGCCCACGTTTAATCCCACCCTTTTAATTACCCAAAACACCTAACCCTAACCCATTTCTCACCATCGGTCGCCCCTAAATGCTATCTATTATTCTTCTCCTCTGAAGAAACCCCAGTGTCGTTAACCTATTATCCCCTCCTATTCCGTCCCAAAAATGGAACCAATCATGATTTCCCTTACCTTGTTGACCACCTCTCGCCACTAGCTACTCATCTATGATGTTACTTAGTTTCTTGCCTAAACATAGCAAGCAAATCTCGTCAGAATCGAACCGAAGACGGTTCAAACCCTTGATTTTTTTACTATGCCGCTATATTCGTTTTCGTTGTTTTATGGTCTGAATCTCTTCAGTTCATTCTTATTTACCCTAAACTAGAGTTTAGAGATCTCTTTAGATCGAACCAAAATTGGTTCGATTCTCTGATTTTGGGTGATATTTTTTTTTTATATTCATCCTATTCTATGTGATATTCGATTTTTATTTTAGATTCCGCTGTTTTTTTTATTTGTCCTAAAACTAGGTTTGAATTTCCCTTTGTTCCTTACCAATTCTTTTCCTTTTTTTTCTTATGTTTCCCTATCTTCTACTATATTCTTGCATTAAAAATGTTTTCGTATTATTAGTGTATTTTCCTGTTGATTTACTGAATCCCTTTGATTTGTGCCCTAAAACCGATTCTAATTGATTCCAGAATAATTTTTCCTTATTTATGTTTGAACGGTTTGTTTGCCATGTTTACTTGCTCGGTCTCTAAATTATATAAACCCCTCCCCCATTCCCATGTAGGACAAACTTGAAAATCATTATAACCTCACTAGATTTAAACTTTACTCTGTTATTCTATACTGTGGTCTTGGCCGGCTGAAAGCCAAGGCCATTAAGTTCTGGGTCTTTTGCTCCTCATTGACGATTCATAATACTGTACGTTTTGTTCTATTCTTGCATTTCTCGCTTATCTGGTGAGTCACTTAACTTCTGCACTTGTATTCTTACATATCTTTGATTTATATATGTTATTCTTGATGAATCCAAGATCTAATATGCATATGAGTATTTTTTAGGCATTATCCTTGTTAAGTTGTGTATGTCTTGGTCTCTTTAACCTTTGTTTGCTCCTAATGTTGCATGTTCTGAAGTTGTTTGAACCCCTTTAGGGCCTATTCAGTTAGTGTATTGACTTTTGAATTCCTATGAACATGTTTATTCATATATCCCCCCCTCCTGAATCCTTGCAGTAGTTTTGTTGAGCCTTTCAGTGTTAGTCATTATGGCCCTCAACATCCTTATATGATCCCATATCACTTTAGTATCTGCTTGTGATCTCAGTATGTTTTGAATTGTCACTTTAAGGTTCTAGGCTAAACCTTTGGAACAAACTGAATCATGTTCTGCTAATTATACCTCTGTGATCCTGCCCCATTTCTAACATGATTCCCTCTCCTTTATGTGATTATGTGGTTTAGCACAATGTTGCCTGTGTACTTAGCATAATTCCCAATCATGCATCAATTTTCCTAGTGATGATAACCCCAGTCAATCCTGTAAACATGCTCTTATCAGGCTCCCTTTAGCATGTGAATGTTTTTGCGCTAAGTGTTTAACCTTTTTTTTTAGTTTTACATTGAGTTGGCTCTTTGGTTCTATAATTTGTTCAATTGTTTGCTTAATATGTTCAATTTGGTTGTGTCTGTTAAAATCCTTCAATTCCTGTCCCTTAACCTTAGTTTTTATCTTTCACCTCTTGCTTATGTTCTTTGAACCCTATTATTGGTCGGCTGAAAGCCAAGGCTATTTAGGTTATGTACTTTACCTCTCTAGTGTGAGCATTGCTCGGGGTTCATGTGAAACCCTTGTGAACTCCGACACACTAAAAATTTGGGCTCTGCCTTAATATATCGATTGGTTATTTGGTATTATGAACATGTAATTTAGAGAAGTTAAGGGTTGAAGGCCTGGAATGTCCAAGTGTAATTGGTCCTATCGTATCCTCCCTATACTTTTATTTACTTTGTAATTCATTCATTAAATTTTGGTCTGAAATAATTATTTGTAATAACAATTCTGGGGTATTAGTAAAAATGGGAAATGGTTCATATTTTATATCTTCTATAAAGAGGGGTAGAAATACTGCCTATAGGATTAACACTGTGATGTTGAAGGTTTTCTGTTAGAAATCATGCTTTCTAGGTGTCTTATTGTGTTCAGTAATTATGTGCTAGCAACCATGTCCATAGGTTCAATGCTTGGCTCGATTATGTTCTGTTACAAACCATGCCTACAGAAATGGTATTGTTCAATGTGTGTGTGAATTCCTGCTAGCATACTATTTTGTTCAGATTGTAGAAATCATGTCTATAGGATTTAACACTATTCAAATTATAGAAATCACGTCTATAGGTTTCAACATTGCTCAAACTGTATAAATCATGCCTATAGGATTTAAATGGAATCAAGTCATTGAATGCACACGAACTTATTTTATTGTTATTTATGCATGTTTATTGTGCTCTTAACCTCACTAGAAAGCATGCATATAGGATTAAAACTGTAACGACCTGGCCGGTCATTTCGTGAGATTATCCTTGTTTTCTCTATTTCAGCTTTGTCATATGCTATTTAACCTAATTATGTGTTGGGTCGGTTAGTTCGGGTTCAGAGTGGCCGTGGTGAGAATTGAGGCACTTAGTCTCTTAAATGAGCTTAATAGTTGGAAAAGTCAACTGGGAGTTAACTTAGGTAAATTACCTCGGAATGTGAATTTCATAGCTCGAATAGCTTCGTTATGTGATTTGGGACTTAGGAGTATGATCGAAATGTGGTTTTGAGGTCCGGAGTAGAATTAGGCTTGAATTGACGAGATTGAGTTTTGGCGATTTGCGAATGCAGTGGAATATTAGCTATTGGGGTCGGAATGGAATTCCGGAAGTTGAAAAAGGTTTGTATGGTTATTTTGGATGTGTGTGAAAATTTTCAGGTTAATCGAGCGTGTTTGAGATGGTTTCAACATGTTTGGCAAAATTTTCAGGTTAATAGGTTCAATGCTTGGCTTGATTATGTTCTGTTACAAACCATGCCTACAGAAATGGTATGGTTCAATGTGTGTGTGAATTCCTACTTGCATACTATTTCGCTCAGATTGTAGAAATCATGTCTATAGGATTCAACACTATTCAGATTATAGAAATCACGTCTATTGGTTTCAACACTGCTCAAACTGTATAAATCATGCCTATAGGATTTAAATGGAATCAAGTCATTGCATGCACACCCGAACTTATTTAATTGTTATTTATGCATGTTTATTGTGCTCTTAACCTCACTAGAAAGCATGCATATAGGATTAAAATTGTAACGACCCTGCCGGTCGTTTCGTGAGATTATCCCTGTTTTCTCTGTTTCAGCTTTGTCATATGCTATTTAACCTAATTATGTGTTGGGCCGGTTAGTTCGGGTTCGAAGTGGCCATGGTGAGAATTGAGGCACTTAGTCTCTTAAATGAGCTTAATAGTTGGAAAAGTCAACTGGGAGTTGACTTGGGTAAATTACCTCGGAATGTGGATTTCATACCTCGAATAGCTTCGTTAGGTGATTTGGGACTTAGGAGTATGATCGAAATGTGGTTTTGAGGTCCGGAGTAGAATTAGGCTTGAATTGGCGAGATTGAGTTTTGGCGATTTGCGAATGCAGTGGAATATTGGCTATTGGGGTCGGAATGGAATTCCGAAAGTTGAAAAAGGTTCGTATGGTTATTTTTGATGTGTGTGCAAATTTTCAGGTTAATCGGGCGTGTTTGAGATGGTTTCAGCATCTTTGGAGAAATTTGGAAATTTCTAAGTTCATAGCCTTGAATCCGAGGTGAATTTAATTTTTTGATGTTATTTTGGATGTTCCAAGGGTGCGAGTAAGTCCGGGCGATCATATATGACTTGTTGGTGTTTTTGGTTGGGGTCCCGAGAGGATCAGGATAATTTCGGAAAGACATAGGGGGATTTAGAATTGGATAATGCAGCAGAAAAAGTTGTTGGTTCAATGTTTCTTGTGTGGATGCACCTGCGGAAGTGTAGCCGCAGGTGCGGAGAGGCATGCGCAGTTGCAGAGTTTGGTCAGGCTGAAGAGAGTCGCAGGTGCGAAGGATTTGTCGTAGTTGCAGAAAATGGATTTTTAGGTGAAACGCGCAGGTGCGGGGCTGCAAGTTCGAGAAAAGAACCGCTGGTGCAGTCATCGCTGGGCAGAACATGTAAATAGGACCCTTAGCGATTTTTGGGTCATTCTTCCACCATTTCTACACGGGTTTGAAGCTTCTGAAGGGTTTTGAAGAGAGATTTCAAGAGTTCTTCGTAGAGGTAAGATTTTTGGACTTAAAACTCGTTTATATCTGATTAACGGACTGATTAGTGGTGAAATTTCCGTGAAATTAGTACCAAAAATGGGGTAATTAGGGCTTGTAATTAGAGACTTTTAAATGGAGATTTGAGGGGTCATTTGAGGTCCGATTCGGATGTTCTTGGTATGTATGGACTCGAGGGAAGATGAGGATTCTCATGATGTAAATTTTATCAGATTCCATGATGTGGGCCCGGGGGTCGGGTTTGGCCAATTTCGGAATTTTTGGATAATTTTGATAAATTTCGAATGGGCTTCGTTCCTTGGCATATAATAATGATATGAATCTGATTTTTGGTAGATTCGGAGCATTTGGAGGCAGAGTCTAGAAGCAAGGTCAATGTGGCCTAGGATTTTAGTCGGTTTTGAGGTAAGTAACGTTTCTAAACTTGGTTCTGAGGGTTTGAAACCCCGAACTATATGATATATGACTTAATGTAGGTGATGCACATGCCAAGTGACACGCATGCACTGAGTATTTGTGGCCAGGATCATTCGATGACACTGTATAGTAGTTATTACGGATTGATATCCGCATGTCTATTAATGTGGTAATTGTGAACATGTTAGGAATCATGTTAAGTATAAATGCTAAGGCTTCACGCCGAAAATACTGTGCCCCGAGGGGTTGTATATTATTGTCTCATTTTGTGATTATTTGATTTCATACACTCAATCATGTTATAACATATCATTTCATACTCAGTCTCACTATTGTTAATTATATGCATATTTATCATCGTTTCGGACTGATTTATGGATCTGTGATCCATGTGAGTGAGACTGGAGAGTAATAACTGAGTGAAGCCGAGAGCATGTTGTTGAGACAGTTATGAGATCAGACTGCACACAACAACGATACTTTAATCATGCATTCATCGGTTTGATATAGCGCTTGGGCCAATATGGCCCATCCGGAGTCTTTACTCCCCCCAGTGAACCATTAATATTGAGGGATGGATCTTCCCTAGACATGGATCTTGTCCGAAATTGATGATATGTGAGGGATGGATCGTCCCTGGACATGGATTTTCCCTGGGCTTGAGATCCATATACGGTACTGAGTGGACTTATGTGTGAGAGCTGTGAGTACTATGTGCATTTCTACATTGTTGATACATTGGCATGTCAGGTACTGAGATATACTTGGGTTACTTATCATATAAGTCATATTTTGTTTTCATTATCTATTGAAACTGTGAGCATGCCTAAATTCTGTGTATTGTTTTCATTACAATTATTGAGGTTTAGTCCATCACTACCTGTCAGCCCATAGTTTGGGTTCGTTACTTCTGAGTTGGTGTACTCACGTTACCTCCTGCACCTCGTGTACAGATCCAGGTATAGCGGGACCCAGTAGTTGTTGTTGAGCTGCAGTCAGAGTTCCTTGGAGGCATTGAGGTAGCAGCTGGCAATCACAGCCTCGATTATCTCCTTCTCTATCTACATGTCTTATTTAGTTATTTCAGAAAATTTTATGTCGGCATTGTATTTTGATATTCGATATAATAGCACATGATTCGGCGACACTAGATCTGGATTTTGTTTTAAATGATGTTTAAATAATGTTTTACTTTTAAATGGATTATTGTTGATACTTTCGCTACTGAGTTTACAACTTTTCTGAAAAATAATCCTACTTCAACAAAAATGTGTGGGTTGCCTGATTCCACGACAGGCGCCATCACGACGAGTGTTTTGGGCTCGTGACAAGTTGGTATCATAGCTCTAGGTTAGATAGGGCTAACCAGTCATGAGCAGGTTTAGTAGAGTCTTGTGGATCGGTACGAAGACATCTGTACTATCTTCGAGAGGCTACAGAACTCTTAGTAAAAATCTCACATTCTTTAATTTTGTCATGCGAATTTGTTGATTTCTGGAACTTAACTTCTGTTGTTTCATTCTCTCAAAGATAGTGAGAACTCGCGCTACCGATCAGGGTAATCAGACACCAACTAGACAAGTGAGGGGTCGAGGCCACGGGCGAGGCCGTGGCAGAGAGAGGGGTGCAATCGGGGCAGTACATGTAGACCCTCCTACTATTCAGGACCAGGTTCCCGCCATTGATATTCCAGCAGGACAGGCTCAGGCACCGGCAGTGCCTATTTTTATTCCGGGTCTTCAGGAGACCCTTGCTCAGATTCTAACAGTGTGCACCAGTCTTGCACAGGAAGTCGCTATATCTACTACTGCCGCTACTTCTCAGGCCGGGAGAGGCACTCAGACTCCAGTTGCCCGGACACCTGAGTAGGTTACCCAGGGGCTTCAGGCACCGGGGGAAGCTCCAGCCCAGCCGGTTGCCCCAGCCTAGGATTTCGTGGTCCCAGCTTTGGCAGAAGATGAGCAGCGTAGGTTGGATAGATTTAGTAGATTTAAGCCTCCAATTTTCAATGGTACTGAGGGAGAGTACGCCCAAAGCTTCTTAGACAAGTGTCAGAGGATTCTTCGCACAACAGGGATATTAGAGGCCAGTGGGGTTCCATTTACTACCTTCTAGTTCTCAGGAGTTGCACTTGCTTGGTGGGAGGCCTATGAGAGGCCTAGGCCTGTTGAAGCAGCGCCTCTTACCTGGCATCATATCTCTATTCTCTTCTTGGAGAATTATGTACCGCAGTCCCGTATGGGGGAAGTTACACAGGGAGTTCGAGCAGTTGCATCAGGCGAACGTGATTGTGATGCAGCATGAGATGAGGTTCTCCGAGTTATCCGCTCATTCTATTTGGCTAGTTCCCACAGATAGGGAGAGCATCAGGAGGTTTGTTGATGGCCTCACTTATTAACTTCAGATTTTTCTGACCAGGGAGAGGGTATCTGGAACTTCTTTTGAGGAGGTAGTTCACATAGCCAAAGAGATTGAGTCAGTTCGCTGCCAGGAGCGAGTCGAGAGGGCGGCTAAGAGGCCTCGAGGATCTAATGGTTTTGGTGGTGTTCATTCAGGAAGTCTGTCTCATCACATCAGAGGCCGTTCATTTAGGCCTCCTCCGTCAGCCCGCCCAGCCTACAGTGGTGCTTCATCGGGGAATGGTCCCCGTAGCTCTCATCCAGGCTATTCTTCATTCAATGCTCTTCCAGCCCAGAGTTCATCTCAGCCGCCATCAGTTTAGGGTTCCTCAGCGCATGGTTCTTCTGGTAGTTATTCTGGTTTTAGGGGTTTCCGTCAGTCCCTACCGTCATTTGCTGAGAGGGGTTGCTTTGAGTGTGGTGATCCGGGTCATATCAAAAGGTATTTTCCCCGCTTTCGGGTGGTTCATTCCAGCAGAGGAGCCAACTTTCAGCTTCAGCACCAGCTACTACACAACCCGCTGAAGCAGTTAGTGGTGGCGTCAGTCAGCTAGAGGCCACCCTAGAGGGGGAGGTCGATCAGGCGGAGTTCGGGCTTGCTTTTATGCACTCCCAGCCAGACCAAATGGTATGGCCTCAGATGTAGTGATTACATGTATTGTCTTAGTTTGTCACCGAGATGCTTCAATCTTATTCGATCCTGGTTCAACGTATTCTTATGTTTCATCATACTTTGCCCATTTTCTTGATATGTACCATGATCCCTTAGTTAGATATGTTCATGTGTCGACTCCGGTGGGCGATACTATTGTTGTGGACTGTGTGTTCCGGTCGTGTGTGATATCTATTAGAGGTCTGGAGACCCGAGTGGATATTCTATTACTTAACATGGTTGACTTTGATGTGATATTGGGCATGGATTGGTTATCTCTGTGGAATGTTGTTCTTCATTTTCATGCTAAGACTGTGACCTTAGCGATGTAAGGATTTCCGAGAGTTGAGTGGAGAGGTTCTTTTGAGTATATGCCTAGTAGGGTGATTTCTTACTTGAAAGCCCAGCGTATGGTAGAAAAAGGGTGTTATCTTATTTGGATTTTGTGAGGGATGTCAGTGTTGAGACTCCCACTATTGATTTTGTTCCTGTGGTCTGTCATTTTCCGAACATGTTTCTTGTTGACCTTCCAGGCATGCCACCTGATAGGGATATTGATTTTCGTATTGATTTTGCACCAGGCACTCAGCCTATCTCTATTCCACCTTATCGTATGGCACCGACGGAGTTAAAGGAATTGAAGGAGAAGCTTCAGGAACTCCTAGATAAGGGGTTCATTCGGCCTAATGTGTCACCTTGGGTGCACCGGTGTTGTTTGTAAAGAAGAAGGATGGTTCCATGAGCATGTGTATTGATTACAGGCAATTGAACAAGGTTACAGTCAAGAAATCCTTTGCCTTGCATTGATGATTTGTTTGACCAACTTCAGGGAGCTAGGGTGTTCTCTAAGATTGATTTGAGATCCGGGTATCATCAGCTAAAGAATCGGGATTCTAATATTCCTAAGACAACTTTCAGGATTTGTTATGGTCGTTATGAGTTTATGGTGATGTCTTTTGGACTTACAAATTCCCCAGCAACATTCATGCATTTGATGAACATCGTGTTTCAGCCGTACTTGGATTCTTTTATCATAATGTTCATTGATGACATCCTGGCATATTCGCGTAGCCAGGAGGAGAATGCTCAAAATTTGAGAGTTGTTTTACGGAGATTGACAGAGGAGAAGCTTTACGCAAAGTTCTCCAAGTGTGAGTTTTGGATTGGCTCAGTAGGTTTCCTGGGACACGTGGTGTCGAGTGACGGTATTCATGTTGATCCGAACAAGATAGAGGCGGTGCAGAGTTGGCCCAGACCGTCCTCAGCTACAGAGATTAGGAGCTTCCTAGGTTTGGCGGGATACTATCGTTGCTTTGTGGAGGGGTTTTCCTCTATCGCTTTGCCCTTGACCAAATTGACCTAGAAGGGTGCTCCATTCAGGTGGTCGGAAGAGTGCGAAGAGAGCTTTCAGAAGCTCAAGACTGCATTGACCTCAGCTCCAGTATTAGTGTTGCCATCAGATTCAGGTTCTTATACCGTATATTGTGATGCCTCGAGGATAGGAATTGAGTGCATGTTGATGTAGGAGGGTTGGGTGATTTCCCACGCCTCGCGATAGTTGAAGACTCGGGAGAAGAATTATCATGTACATGATCTCGAGCTAGCAGCCATTGTTCACGCCTTGAAGATTTGGCGTCATTATTTGTACGGTGTGCATTGTGAGGTTTTTACTGATCACCGTAGTCTGCAGCATCTGTTTAAAGAAGAAATATTTGAATTAACGCCAGAGGATATGGTTGGAGCTTCTCAAGGATTATGACCTCACTATTCTATACCACCCGGGGAAGGCCAATGTAGTGGCCGATGCCTTGAGTCGCAGAGTCGAGAGTTTGGAGAGTCTAGCATATCTCCTAGAAGCAAAGAGACCACTAGCCCTTGATGTTCATGATTTAGCATGTCAATTTGTGAGATTGGACTTATCGGAGCCTCATCGGGTGCTGTCTAGTGTAGCTTCCAGGTCTTCTCTTTATGGCCGGATCAAAGAGTGCCAGTATGATGACCCACACTTGCTCGTTCTTTAGAACAGGGTCTGGCGAGGTGATGCTAGTGATGTAGTGATTGATGATAATGGGGTTATGAGGATGCAGGGTCAGATTTGTGTGCCCAATGTGGATGGGCTTCGAGAGTTAATTCTAGCAGAGGACCAAAGCTCGCGGTATTCCATCCATCTGGGTGCCACGAAGATGTATCAGGATCTGAGGCAACATTATTGGTGGAGGCGAATGAAGAAGGATATTGTTGAGTTTGTAGCTCGGTGTCTCAACTATCAGAAGGTCAAATATGAGCACCAGAGACCAGGTGGGTTGCACCCGAGGTTGGATATTCCGAAGTGGAAGTGGGAGCGGATTTCCATGGACTTTGTAGTTTGACTCCCACAGACTTCGAGGAAGTTCAACGCTGTTTGGGTCGTTGTGAACCAGCTGACCAAGTCCGCGCACTTCATTCCTGTTGGTACTACTTATTCTTCCGAGCGGTTAGCTTAGATTTATATTAGAGAGATTTTCCGATTTCATGGGGTTCAAATTTCTATGTTTTCCGACAGAGGTACTCAACTCACATCCTAATTTTGGAGGGCCGTGCAGAGAGAGTTGGGTACGAAGGTGGATTTGAGCACGCATTTTATCCTCAGACCGACGGGCAGTCAGAGCATACTATTCAGATTCTGGAGGACATGTTGCGTGCATGTGTCATTGATTTTGGGGGTTCATGGGACCAGTTTCGGCTACTCGCGGAGTTTGCTTATAATAATAGTGATCAGTCGAGTATCCAAATGGCTCTGTATGAGGCTTTATGTGGGAGGAGGTGTAGATCTTCGGTTGTTTGGTTCGAGCCGAGTAAGGCCGGGCTATTAGGCACAGATTTGGTAAGGATGCGTTGGATAAGGTGAAGTTGATTCAGGAGCGGATTCACACGGCACAGTCTAGGAATAAGAGTTATCCGGACTGGAAGGTCCGGGATATGTCTTTTATGGTTGGAGAGAAGGTACTTCTTAAGGTGTTACCAATGAAGGGTGTTATGCGGTTCGGGAAGAGGGGCAAGTTGAGTCCTCGGTTCATTGGACCTTTTGAGGTGCTTCAGAGAGTTGGAGAGGTGACTTATAGACATGCCTTGCCACCTGGCTTATCGAGTGTTGATTCGGTATTTCATGTTTTGATGCTCTAGAAGTATGTTGGCGACCCATCTCATGTTTTGGACTTCAGCACTGTTCAGCTTGAGGGAGATATGTCATATGAGATGGAGCTAGTGGCTATTTTGGATTGACAGCTCAAAAGGCTGAGGTCTAGGGATATAGCTTCAGTAAAGGTACAGTGGAGAGGGCAGCCGGTGGAGGAGGCCACCTGGGAGACCCGGGATATGCGAGTAGACATCCTCACTTGTTTGAGACTCCAGTTATGTTTCTAGACCCGTTGGAGGACGAAAGTTTGTTTAAGATGGGGAGAATGTAACGACCCGGTCGACCATTTCTTGAGATTAGACCTGTTTTCTCTGTTTCAGCTTTGTCATATGCTATTTAACCTAATTATGATGTTTTGGGTCGGTTAGTTCGAGTTCGGAGTGGTCGTGGTGAGAATTGAGGCACTTAGTCTCTTAAATGAGCTTAATAATTGGAAAAGTCAACCGGGAGTTGACATTAAAGGTAAACAACCTCGGAATGTGGATTTCATAGCTCAGATACCTTTGTTAGGTTATTTGGGACTTAGGAGTTTGATCGAAATGTGGTTTTGAGGTCCGGAGTAGAATTAGGCTTGAATTGGCGAAATTGAGTTTTGGCGATTTTTGGACGGTAGTGGAGTATTAGCTATCAAAGCCGAAATGGAATTTCGGAAGTTGGAACAAGTTCGTAGGGTCATTTTGGATGTGAGTGCAAATTTTCAGGTTAATCGGACGTGTTTTGGATGGTTTCAGCGTCTTTGGCAAAATTTGGAAATTTATAAGTTCATAGCCTTGAATCCGAGGTGAATTTAGTGTTTTGATGTTGTTTTGGGTTTTCCGAGGGTGCTACTAAGTCCGGGCGATCATATATGACTTGTTAACTTTTTTGGTTGGGGTCCCGAGGGGTCGGGATTATTTCGGACAGCCATCGGGGGATTTAAAATTGGATAATGCAGCAGAAAAAGCTATTGATGCAATGTTTCTGGTGTGGCCGCACCTGCGGAAGTGTAGCCGCAGGTGCGGAGTTTGGTTAGGCTGAAGGGATTGGTAGGTGCGGAGTATTTGTTGCAGGTGCGGAAAATGGCCTTTTAAGTGAAACGTGCAGGTGTGCACCTAGGACCGCAGGTGCGGTCATCGCTGGGCAAAACATATAAATAGGACCCTCAGCGATTGTTGGGTCATTCTTCCACCATTTCTACACGGGTTTGAAGCTTTTGAAAGGTTTTGAAGAGGGATTTCGTGGTTCTTCGTAGAGGTAAGACTTTTTGACTTAAAACTCGTTTATATGTGATTAACGGGCTGATTAGTGGTGAAATTAGTACCAAAAATTGGGTAATTAGGGCTTGTAATTAGAGACATTAAAATGGGGATTTGAGGGGTCATTTGAGGTCCGATTTTGACGTTCTTGGCATGTATAGACTTGTGGGACGATTAGGATTCTCGTATGTAAATTTTATCGGATTCCGAGATGTGGGCCCGGGGATCGGGTTTGGCCAATTTCAGGATTTTCAGGTAATTTTGATAAATTTCGAATCTGCTTCATTCCTTCGCATATAATAATGATATGAATCTGATTTTTGGTAGATTTAGAGCATTCGGAGGCTGAGTCTAGAGGCAAGGGCACTGTGGGCTAGGATTTTAGACGGTTTTGAGGTATGTAACGTTTCCAAACTTGGTTTTCATGGTTAGAATCCCCGAACTATATGATATATGACTATAATTGAGGTGACGCACATGCCAAGTGATGGTATTTATTATGGATTGATATCCGCATGTCTATTAATGTGGTAAATGTGAACATGTTAAAATCATGTTAACTATAAATGCGAAGGCTTCACGCCAAAAATGCTGAGACCCGAGTGGTCGTATATTACTGTCTCATTTTGTGATTATTTGATTTCATATACTCAGTCCTGTTATAGTATATCATTTCATACCTCAGTCTCAGTATTGTTAATTATATGCATATTATCCTTAATTCGAGCTGATTTATGCATTTGTGATCCGTGTGAGTGAGACTGGAGAGTAATGACTGAGTGAGGCCGAGAGCCTGTTGTTGAAACAGTTATGAGAACGGACTGCACACCGCATCGACACTTTAATCATGCCTTCATTGGTTTGATATAGCGCTTGGACCAATACGGCCCATCCGGAGTCTTTACACCTCCAGTGAGCACATTGATATTGAGGGATGGATCTTCCTTAGACATGGATCTTGTCCGAAGTTGATGCTATGTGAGGGATGGATCGTCCCTGGATATGGATCTTGTCCGAGTGTTGTATTCCGGAGAAGGATCTTCTCCGTGAGGGCTGGATTGGCCTTTTTTCTCAGCACTGAGTGACTACGATCACTGGTGATTATGCATATTCCAGGATGGATTTTCCCTGGGCCAGAGAGACATATACAGTATTGAGTGGACTTCTGTGTTAGAGATGTGAGCACTATGTGAATTTCTACACTATTGATACATTGGCATGTAAGGTATTGAGATATACTTGGGTTACTCATCATATCAGTCATATTATGTTTTCATTATCTATTGAAATTGTGAGCATGCCTAAATTATGTGTATTGTTTTCGTTACAATTATTGAGGTTTAGTCCGTCACTACCTCTCATCTCGTAGTTTGGGTTCATTACTTCTGAGTTGGTGTACTCACGTTACTCCCTGCACCTCGTGTGCAGATCTAGGTACAACCGGACCTGGTAGTGGTTGTTGAGCTGTAGTCAGAGTTCCTTAGAGGCATTGAGGTAGCAGTTGGCGATCGTAGCCTCGATTATCTCCTTCTCTATCTACCTGTCTTATTTAGTTATTTCAGACAACTTTATGTCGCCATTGTATTTTGATATTCAATGTAGTAGTTCATTATTCCGCGACACTAGATCTAGGTTTGGTTTTAAATGATGTTTCAATAATGTTAAACTTTTAAATTGATTATTGCTGATACATTCGCTACTGAATTTACATTTTTTTCTGAAAAGAATCTTACTTCAACGAAAATGTGTGGCTTTCCTGATTCCACGACAGGCGCCATCATGATAGTTGTTTTAGGGTCGTGAAAAAACAAATAATTCTAGGTCTCTTTCTGTGACTTGCCGCTATTTATTATCGCACAAAACACTTAGATACCATGCTAGTAGGATTAATCGTATGGTTCTAAAATCAGTAGGCATACTAGGTTCTGATAATCGAATTAAGAAATTGGTTTTTTTATCACATAGATATCTTGCCTATAGGGTTTTGCAATTAATGAAGCTTGTTAATACTAATCAGTTTGTGTGCATTTGCTGCCTACATGCGGAGGCTAATTTGAGCCCATACTTGTTTCTATTAGGAAGTCCTAACTGTTTTGTATGTCCCCTAGTTTTATCCATTTGAGCAACCTAAGTTAAGGTCTATAACCACCCTGAAATGGAGGTCCAAATGCCTCCTGGACTGTAGGCATGGGACGGGTAATGCACGCATAGGGTACAACATAGACCTGATTAGAGAGCTTTAGGTAAATAACTTAAAGATAGTAATTGGTTAAAAGGAGATGATAGTCGGTGCCCGCTAAATAATATGAGTAACACCCCATCTTGAGGGAGATACAAAGTATTATTTATATTGCACGTGGTGATCCTTCAGGCTAAAAAACTTAGGACCCCTCCCCATTTATGTTTCAAAATAAATCGCTTATTTCATTTGTCCATTATTTCTTTTCTATTAGACTAATTCACATGATTTGAGTTCGGTTAGGACCCACCATTGTGGACCTCGAGGAGTGCCTAACACCTTCTCCTCCAGATAATTTGAGCCCTTACCCGATCTTTGGTGATACAAACTAGTAAATCCGAGTGATTTGTAATAGGTGCCCTAACACACCTTAATCCGTTAGGTGGCGACTCTCTTTTAATACCCCTTCCTTCCTTTTAAAAGAGTTTTCAATGTTGAAACCCCATTTCGCGAGAAAAGGGGGCGCGACAGCATGTCGAGTTTGCTGGGGATATTCCTTAGGCTTCTACCATAATGAACTTGGTCTATGTGAATTAGTCTCAATAAGTGCGTATTTATTATTTTTGAACATCCTGCTTCCATTCGCCCTTTTTATTGCTACATGGCACACCCATATCCCTATTTTGCCCTTAATATGAACTTACATGCAACTCTTTTCTTAATCTTGTTACAATATGCATCCCTTCCGTTGTTTCCCAAATCATGTTCACTAGCTGCAATCTTTAAAAAAAATTTGTCTTTGAAATCCCTACCCCATTTTTACCACTCTATTATATTTTTTCATTATAAGAACTAACTCATTTCTTGTTTTCTTTCTTTTCCTGTCTTTACATTTATTAAATACTGCATTTATCGATTTCATCATGCAAAATACTTGACAATAAGTTATTTTGTTTTTGCTTAATTACATGCTCTGCATCATATTCCACTTGTGCATAATTAATACCAAAGCGGCACTTGATGAGTGTCCGCGCTCTTCCTATATCTCCCTTTTTAAATTTGGAAAGGCTTATTTGCGGTAGAACTAGTCGATCAGCGGTGCAATCGACGGTTCGGTGCCTTTCCCTCTCAAGTTGTCCACTTGAGGGTACTGGTCTAGACTCTTATAGAAACCTTACTCTGATATTAACTGTGCATGCATCATGTCCAAACCTAGTACGGGTTAGAATGTTATCCGAATAATAACTCTCTAAGAAGTCCTTGTCAAAATCCCATCGGGATTTCAATAATCGCAACAGGCACGATCATGATATGTGCATTATTTTGAGAAAACGTGTTGATATTCCAATCATTAATGTGTAAGTAGTCAAATCCAGAAGGGGAAAGGGCTAACTTTGTTTTTTTGCAGAAATGAGGCACGAAGTCCCTAGGTTCGGCATGGCCTGAAGTATCTCACCTCCGTTGCTAGACTGGTGGGAAAATCTCTCGCCAAGTAACAAAATTCATGTGAAAAAACTTCTTGGAAATTTATTCTCATATGTCCGTGTTAGACATTCAGCCAAACAATGTATTGATCGTGGTCAGTACTATGTTCTGGGATGAAAAGAGAGTTTTCTTTTGTTTCGGTAATGTAGAGATGACTCCCCTTCTTGAGGAAATAAGAGGTTTTGCTGGGTAACCCTGGGATAGTCCTGGTCTGCTGGAACCGGAAAATTGTGCTTCTAGCGGGTTTTTGAGAATGATGGGTCTTAGAAAGAATGACGAGTTAGTCTGCTTGAAGAACTCCTACATACCTTTTCGACTTCCTTTACGAGCGTTATGGGCAAAACACATCCTACTGTATCTATCATGATGAGTTTTCCATGACTTCCCTGGGCTGGACTCATCGTCCAGTTGTTGTGTTCATCGTCTATTTTCTGGGTATGATAGTATTTCCAATCCAAGGAGACATGACTCACAGTTTTTTGGCTATGATTACCAAAACCATAATGGAAGGGATTGAGGGAAATATTTACACTATTTTCCTAATGCTCGTGGCAAAGATATACCGAGTCTTGGACCGCTGCAAGAAGGGATCCGGACATTTCGAGAGTTGTAATTTGTTACTGCAAATATGGTTGTTGGGGCATCTTCAAAGAGGACAGTACTGTCAGGAATTTCCATGGTGACCATGGAATTACCACATAGCTTTCCACCATCCAAAAAGAATGACTTTCATCCCAGACAGGTTTGTGCAACCGGAAAACGCCGTGGATTGGGTCCAGGGATGTTCCTTACTTAGTGCTGATCGGGTGAAGGGTATATATCCTTATGCTCCTACCAGGGTCATGAGACAGGCTAGGAGAAAACAAGTCATACTGCGAGTCTCCAAGATGGTTCATTACAAAGCAGACTTTCAAGGCGATTCCATTCCATTCAAGTGTGAAGCCCAACACATGTGGGATTTGAAGATTATTGTGTAGAAGGATACCATCGAACCGGATCGGTACGACGCCGGTCATGTGTATTTACACCTATCATGGTTGGATGATGACATAGCGGGAGAAATCGAGCTAGGGGTCGATCGAGGAAACAGGTTCATTTATGAAGATGTCGAAGCATAGGTGAAATACAAGAGGTTGCGCCAAAGAATATTTGAGTCTGAGGCCAGACATTTGGAACAACATAAGGAAGACATGGAATCAATCAATGAGTGGAGAGAAATTTCTACAGAATTATCATAAAGGTTGGAGTATTTAGATCAGGGTCTGATGGAGCTTAAAGGGAAGATGAGGAAAAGGGTCACAGACTGTCAGAATGCAGAGGGCGACGAAAGAGGACACCTAGCAATGGCGTATCTGCTGCTGGACATGTGAGACTTGGGGAATCTGATCGATGGGGCCAAGAAGGCCAATATTGGAGAAGGTCCCTCCTGGACCAAATAGATTAGAATTATTGTTTACTTGTTTTTCTAGAGACATTTTAGAAATTGATTGTAATAAGGAAAATTCCATTAGCAACTTTTTCAATTATTGTCATTTTATAGGTTTGACGTATTTATTACATTAATGAAATGAGGCATTTATCGGTATTAAGCTTCTCCAAATATACGTGTCGATAGTCCTACTTCGGGCACGATGAGGTTCCCAAATTAGGACGCAAATTTAATTACGCAATACATGTTTAAATACTGCAAATATCCTTCCAAAATTCCCTACTGACTTGTTTACCTTTTTGTTTTTCTTTGTTTTGATTATTCCCATCCCCTAAGGTTGGTTCGTGCATAATGGCATCATCAGCATATCATACCAGATCCAGAGCCCTTCCACCTCCTCCTCACTTAAGTGATCTTAAAAATAAGGGAAAAGCTAAGATGGATGACATGAGCGGCATCAGGAAAGACAACGATGCGCATGCGGAAAATATTGAAACTTCAGATGGTCGTACTACTCCGGCACATAATGATTTGGTTCTACGGCTGGGGCATAAAATACTGGAATTGAAAGGGGAACTTGAGTAGGTCCGCAACTTGGAAAACCGCTCCCTCACCTTATACTTCCCGGATATTAACCAACAAAACGCCCAGAACCAAACACCTCCTCAAAACACACCAAACCAACATCCACAAAAACCTCCTACACCTCATCAATATGCCACGCCCCCTCAAAATCCTAACCCTCCACCAGTACCAACTCCTCCTCAACACCAACATCTTCCAACTCAGTATCCGCAAACTACTACCTATCATACTCCTTGTTGATACCCAATTTTTTCCTATATTATTTTCAAAATGCACATATATCTTCAAAAAATGCATAATAATCAATTAATATTTTTCCATAATTTATGAATTTTTAAAAGATTTTTAATACCAGAATTTTATAAATAATTACTAATTGCAACACAAATAGCTTTATGATAATTTTATCATTTTATATTTATGCTAAGTTTTAATTATTTCACGAATAGCCATATTTACATTTTAGGGTTATAATTACGATAACTTTGCAATAATAACCCACAAGTGCATAATTACTTTATTTCACAAGAAAATGACATTTTATATTTTTATAATATTATGTAATTATTTTAAATCACTTTCATACACAAATAGCATTTTTATCATTTATTAGTTATCTCTATAAATTATTTTTATCAAATTAATTGGATATTTAACAAATAGCCTCTTTTAAACTAATTTTCGGACCCAGCCCAATACTCTAACCAGCCCAATACCCTAACCTTACCCATAACCCAAACCCAATAACCCAATTGATATAACCATCCCAACCCCCAGATTTAATCCTGGCCGTAATCTCAGAAGATTAACGGTCCTGGACAATCTTTCCTTTTTTATTATACCAAACCCCCCAAACCCTACCTCACTTCTCCAAATCCGCTGCCTTGATACCCCTTCCCTCAGATCTTCTCTCTCGCCCTTCTTCTAACCCTGGCCTGCCGTCACCGAAACCCCTTTGATTCATGGTTTCCTTCTTCAATCTCCGGCCCTATCCGGCCTCTTATCACCACTGGTGTTCCGATTTTCATATTACTTGATGGAATCTCAAGAAGTTTGAGCTAGTTTTGGTTCAAACCCTTCTTTTTCTTGACTAATCTTTACATATTCACCCCATGTCTGTGAGTATTATCATTTTTATGTTTTCATAACTTCAAATCTCTGGTTCTAAACTCGATTTTTTCCTACCTCCGTTTACTTTGTACAAATTTAACTATCTCTGGCTAAATCAGTTCAGATCTCTTTAGATCTGAAGTGTTTTGAGTTTTTTTAGTAGTTTCCCTTTAAGATTCTTCCGTTTTCACCACTATCATCAACTGTTTTCATCTTTCCCTAAAATCTAGGGTTTGGATTTTTCAAGAGATTTCTGCAAAATATTTTCAAACGTTTAAGTGTTTAGCTCCGATTTCCTTTACTTTTTGACTGGTTTTCATATCCATGTCTGCATGTCCTAGGGTTTCTACTATTTTCTCTAATGTTCGCTCGTTTACTTTGACTCTGTCAATTAAAAGTGATTAACTTATTTTACTTTCTTAATTAGGGTTCGAAAATTGTGCTCTACTTTTAAAAAAAATAGATATCTCTCTGAAAGGTTTTACCTACCCTTTCCTTATATGTGATTAGTAATTAGCACTACCTTCCTTAATTATATTGCTGGCATGATTTCTGGGTATTGATTGTTTTGGCGGACCTCTAATTGATTTACTGCTTAACTTATTTAGCCTCAATCCTGTCTACTGATTTACCCTGTGAAAGACTCTCCTTAATTTAAGATTTACTTGATGTTAATTTATTCCCGTTAAGCCCGAATTGACTGATTAATTGATGTTGCATGTCTTATTTGTGTGCAATTGATTTCCCTTGCCTTATTTGATTTACTCTACTATGTGCTATATAAACCTTTCATTGTTCTGACTTTAAAAAACGACGAACACACATAGAAAAAAACAGAAACACACATACAAAAACTATTATTCTCGCACACTCACAACTGTAGTTTTTTCTGTTACTTCTACTTGCTGCACTGTCTAGCCGGCTGAAAGCCAAGGCTAGACTCTTGGATTCTACTTGCCTTGTCCTTCCTGTTTTCTACCTCTTAACTAGTATGCCTCCACTTTTGTTATCATTCTATATGCTATGTAGTTAGAGCTCAAAATGCTTCTGTTTGCCTTTCTTTTTCTATTTATTGCTCTTAACCAACATGACTTAATTCCAGTTGATTTGTCTTGTCCTATATATTAGTATGTCATACTCCTATTTGATCCGTGACACTTGTTTACTTGTTTCTCAACTAGCATGCCTTAATTCCTGTCCTGTTTTATGTGTTGATAATTTACCTTAACATGTTCCTAGTCAATTCATGATTTCTGTACTACTATGCTTTAAATTCCTGCTACTTTCTCTGTATGGCTGTCTGGCTAGCCATTTAACTCCAGCATGTATGTGTTTGATCCATGATACCTGTTTATCTGTTTCTGAACTAGCATGCTTTAGTTTCTATCACCCTACTCTGCACTATGTGTTCTTCTAGCTGCCTACTCTTAATTTCAACATGTTGTTCTGATCCCACCTAGTAATAGTTAATCAACTAAGCCAATGTGAAACCTTGTTCTGTTTGTTTTCTAACTACTGGAATTCATGCATGAATTTAACCTGATAAATGTGGTCCTATCTTGCTTGTAGTTTTTGTAATCTTGTAATCTGTTCACTTCTAAAATCCAAACCGTTTTTCTAAAAAAACCATGTCCTACTTTTATATACTATTTTCAACACCCACTCTTAGATATCCAGGGTCATGCCCCCTCCCCCTAGTGTGAGCACTACCTAAGACTCCATGACACTCCTCCGAACTCTGACACATTGGGGCTGGCCTTCCAAACTTGTTTACAAAAATTACTTCTTTGAAAAGGTTCTGGTGTGAGCATTGCCTGGGGTCCCTAAGGCCCTTGGGAACATTGGCGCACCTGTCACGACCCCAGTTTGTCCTCCGTGAACATGTCGTGATGGCACCTAGTCCCTATAACTAGGTAAGCCTAGCAATGCGGAATATCAACATAACTTGAGGAATAATTGAGTAAAAACTGAACAATCTAAAAGAAAGACTGTATTTAAATGCCACTTGGCATATACAACCCAAAAATAATGCGGAAGTCTACAATATCACCCAAAAACACGGAAACTCATGGGAACCACAGGCTAACAGAAAAATAACACTGTTCTAACTTCAGAATGTCTACAGAACTGTAAGGAAGGAAAAACTTTTCACAAAAGCTTAAATAAGATAGAGACTCCTGGTCTACGGACGCAGCAGATGTACCTCGAAGTCTCTGCTGGATCTCTCAACCTCGGGGATAGTGAGACTGAGTTGAGGTATCTGGATCTACACATGAAAAGCCATGAGTACACCACAGCGGTACTTAGTAAGTGCCAAGCCTAAACTCGGTCGGGTAGTGACGAGGAAGGTCAGGGCCCTACTGAGGTCAAACAATATAAAAGGGATTTACAGTATGAAAACAGACAGTAATAATGAATACAGAAGTGAAGTAAGCCAGGTCAAACAAGGCAATAAGAAAACACAAGAACAGAGTAACCACAGAGTACAAACAAATCAATAACAATAGTGGCAATGAGGATCTCCCAGGATACCGTCCTGTTGTCCTTTTCTCAACTAACTAGTGGATCTCCCGGGATACCGTCCCGTAGTTCATCATCGGTATAACCGAAAGATCATCATCTGTGTAAGGGGGATCTCTCGGGATACCGTCCCATAGTCCCAAAGTAACTATGCAGGGGGATCTTCTGGGATACCGTCCCGTAGTCCCAAAGTAAATGTGCAGGGTGATCTCCCGGGATAACATCCCGTACTCCCAAAGTAAATGTGCATGGGGTTCTCCCAGGATAACGTCCTGTAGTCACAAAGTAAATATGCAGGGGGATCTCACGGGATAACGTCCCGTAGTCCCAAAGTAAATATGCAGGCACAACAAGAAGACGTTCAGAATTAGACTGCAAAAATACAAGGCAACAAGTAATTCTAGTCTAACACGCTTCACGTAGGGAAATTAAGGCAATTAAAGCAAACAGGCAATTCAGGACAACTAGCCATGATTTTTTAAGCTAACATAAACTATAGTTGCAATTAGAATAAAGAAGGTAAGAAAGAAACTCAGGATAAATATTTAAAGTAAAACTGGATTTTCAACAATTAGCACAAGTACGCACTCGTCACCTCGCGTACAAGGCATTCAATTACCAAAAATCACATCCTAAGGGGTAAGGTCCCCCACACAAGGTTAGACAAGCCACTAACCTCGAACCTAGTCAAAATCAACTCGAAACCACACGTTTGCCACGAGTATACTACTCCAAATAGCCTAAATCTATACAATTCAATTACATATCGTAAATAACATCTCACGCAACTGATTTTTACTGTTTAATTTAAGCTAAGGCACGAAATTAGGTAAAATGACCAAAACGGCCCTCGGGCCCACTTCTCAGAATCGGGTAAAAGTTATATTTTCCGGACACCCATTCACTCACGGACTCACTCAACCAGAAACAATCGAAATCCAATGCAGAAAATGCCCTTAAATTTTCAGAATTTCGGGTTGGGAAAATCTCATCACTTTCCTATGGTTTTTCCCCCATTATTCATAATTAAACTAAAGAAAACAATGAGGATTAATGGTCTAACAATGAATTAGTATTAGAAAACGTTACCTATGATCCTTCTCTTCAAAACCCACAGAAAATCGCCAATACCCGAGCCGTTACACGATTTTTAGAATTATGAAATAAACACTCAAATTTTTGGAATAAATCACATAGGGATCTCGCACCTCCGGGCCTTGATCACCGCACCTACGGCACCGCACCTGTGGAAAAAGCATCGCAGGTGCAGAAATCACTTAAGTTTCACTGGGGCCGCACCTGCAGTCATTTGGTCGCGCCTGCGGTCCCACACCTGTGCAACCCAGGTCGCACCTGCGACCACTGGTCAAATCCCCCTTCTATCGCACCTGCGATCAAGCCCCACGCACCTACGAGTCCGCACTTGGGGATAAACCTTTGCAGGTGCGAAGATACCAGAAGTGGCCAGGTTCAGCAGTAGCTAAGACCCAAAAATTCTCCCGTAAAGCATCTGAAACAACCCCGAGACCCTCGGGACCTCAACCAAAACCACCAACCATACTTAACACATTATTTGAACTAGGTCGAGCGTTAAAAACACGTCTCATAATATCAAAATCATCGATTATGCATAGGTTCAAGCCTAGGAACTTAAGAAAATTCTAAAATTCACATCCGAAGCCGAAACACGTCTAAACTCATCCGAATGATCTCAAATTTTGCACACACATCCCAAATGACATGACGTAACTACTACAACTTCCGGAATTCCATTCCGACCCTCAGATCAAAAATTCACTATCGGACTAGAAACTCCAAAAATTTAAACTTCGGCATTTCAAGCCTAAATGAGCTACGGACATCCAAAATACATTCCAAACACGCTCCCAACCCCAAAATCACCTAACGGAGCTAATGGATCCGTCGATTTACATTACGAGGCCGTCTTCACACTGCTCTGACTTCAGGTAACTTCCTAACACTTAAGCTCTCATTTAGGGACTAAGTGTCCCAAAACTCTCCGAAAATTAAAACCGAACCTCCCGGCAATTTAATTTAGCAGAAATAGACTTGGGGGAAAATAGTTAATAAGGAATCGGGGAGTTAATTCTTAAGACGACCGGCTGGGTCGTCACATCCTCCTATACTTAAACATTCGTTCGTCCTCGAACGAGCATAAATACATACCTGAAGTAGAGAAAAGATGAGGGTAAATGTTGCGCATATACTGCTCGGTATCCCAGGTCGCCTCCTCAGCCGGCTTACCCCGCCACTGAACCTTTACTGAAGCAACGCTCTTCAACATGAGCTTTATGACCTGCATGTCCAATATAGCTATAGGCTCCTCAACATATGATAGATCCTTGTCCAATTGGACTGAGCTGAAATCCAAAACATGAGACGAGTCACCGTGATACCTTCAGAGTATCGAAATATGAAATATCGGATGAACTCCTGCCAAGCTGCAAGGTAAGGCAAGCTCATAAGCAACCTCCCCAACAGGCCTCAATATCTCCAAAGAGCCAATAAACCTCGGACTCCACTTCCCTTTCTTACCAAACCTCATAACGCCTTTCATAGGCGAAACCCGAAGCAGAACCCGCTCTCCGACCATATATGAAACATCAAGAACCTTCCGGTCCGCGTAACTCTTTTGTCTGGACTGGGTTGTACAGAGTCTATCCTGAATAACCTTGACCTTCTCCAATGTATCCTGAACCAACTCTATGCCCAATAGCGTGGCTTCACCCAACTCAAACCAACCCACCAGAGATATACACCACCTACCATATAAAGCCTCATACGGAGCCATCTGAATGATGGACTGATAACTGTTATTGTAATCAAACTCCACCAGTGGTAGGAACTGATCCCAAGACCCTTCATACTCAATCACAGACGCACGGAGCATATCCTGAAGAATCTGAATAGTGCGCTCGGATTGTCTGTCCGTCTGGGGGTGAAATGTTGTGCAAAACTCCACCCTGGTACCTAACTCCTGCTGAACGGCTCTCAGAACTATGAAGTGAACTGAGTACCTCTATCTGAAATAATAGAAACTGGAATACCATGCAGACGAACGATCTTCTGAATATAAATCTCTGCTAACCGCTTTGATGAATAAGTAGTAAGTACCGGACTGAAATAGGCTGATTTGGTCAGCCGATCAACGATCACCCAAATAGCATCATGCTTCCTTAAAGTCCGAGGAAGTCCAACCACACAGTCCATGGTGATCTGCTCCCACTTCCACTCTAGAAGCTCAATCTTCTGAAGTAACCCTCGTGGTCTCTGATGCTCACATTTGACCTGCTGATAGTTGAGACACTTGGCTACAAACTATTCTATATCCCTCTTCATTTTTCGCCACTACTAGTTCTGTCTCAGATCCTGGTACATCTTCGTGGTACCCGGATGGATGGAATACCGCAAACTATGGGCCTCTTCAAGAATCAACTTCCGAAGCCCATCAACATTGGGCACACAAATCCGACCCTGCATCCTCAACGCCCTGTCATCTCCAATGGTCACATCTCTGGCATCACCGTGCTGGACCGTGTCCTTGAGAACAAGTAAATGAGGATCATCGTACTGCCGCTCCCTGATACGATCGAATAAGGAAGACCGAGAAACCACACAAGCTAATACCCGGCAAGGCTAAAAAATATCCAATCTCAGGAACTGACTGGCTAAGGACTGAACATCTAAGGCTAAATGTCTCTCAGCTGCATGAAGGTATGTCAAACTCCCCAAACTCTCCGCCCGGCGACTCAAGGCGTCGGCCACCACATTGGCCTTCCCCGGGTGGTATACTATAGTGATGGCATAGTTCTTTAGCAACTCTAACAATCTACGCTGGCGCAAATTTAGATCATTCTGCCTGAATATGTGTTGCAAACCCCTGTGGTCAGTATAAATCTCACAAGGCACGCCGTAGAAATAATGACGCTAGATCTTCAAGGCATGAACAATGGCAGCTAACTCAAGGTCATGGAAAGGGTAATTCTACTCGTGTATCTTCAACTGTCTGGATGCCTAGGTAATCACCCTACCTTCCTGCATCAATACCGCTTCAAGCCCGACTCGCGAGGCATCACAATAAACTGTATAAGACCCCGAACCAGTAGGCAATATCAAGATTGAGGCTGTAGTCAAATCTGTCATGAGATTCTGAAAGCTCACCTCACACTCCTCTGTCCACTGAAATGGAGCACCATTTTGGGTCAATCTAGTCATAGGCCAACTGTGAATCTCTGTAAATGAGGACAGCCTGGGCCAACTCTGCACGGCCTCTACCTTCTTCGGATCCACTCAAATGCCCTCACTCGATACCACGTGGCCTAAGAATGCCACAAAATTCAACCAAAACTCACATTTTGAGAACTTTGCATACAACTTCTTCTCTCTCAGGGTCTGAAGCACTGTCCTCAGGTGCTGCTCATAATCTTCTCGACTCTGGGAGTAAACAAGAATATCATCTATGAAAATAATGACGAACGAGTCGAGATATGGCCTGAACACACTGTGCATCAAATGCATAAATGCTGTGGGGGCATTAGTCACCCGAATGACATAACTAGAAACTTGTAATGGCCATACCGAGTCCTGAAAGCAGTCTTCGGGATATTCTGCTCCCGAATCTTCAATTGATGGTAACCTGAGCACAAATCAATCTTAGAAAATACCTATGCGCCCTGAAGCTGGTCAGATAGATCATCAATACGCGGCAAGGGATAATGGTTCTTCGCTGTAACCCTGTTCAATTGGCGATAATCAATACACATGCGCATAGAACCATCTTTCTTCTTCACAAACAAGACAAGAGCACCCCAAGGTGAAACACTGAGTCGAATAAAAACCTTATCAAACAATTCTTGTAACTAATCCTTCAACTCAGGAGGATCCATACCGTAAGGAAAAATGGAAAGGGGCTGAGTGCCCGGTAACAAATCAATGCCAAAATCAATGTCTCTATCAGGCGGCATGGCCGTAAGATCAGCTGGAAATACATCGGGATAATCCTGTACCACTGGAACTGAATTAACAGAAGGGGTATCAACACTTACATCTCTCACATAAGCTAAATACGCGGCATACCCCTTCTCAACCGTACACTGAGCTTTAAGAAAAGAGATAACTCTACTGGGAGTATGATATAAGGTACCACTCCACTCAACACGTGGAATACCTGGAATAGCCAGCGTCACGGTCTTGGCGTGACCATCAAGAATAGCATAATCGGGCGACAACCAGTCCATGCCCAAGATAATATCAAAATCCACCATATCGAGTAACAATAAATCCGCACTGGTCTCAAAACCATGAATAGTAACCAAACACGACCGATAAACGTGGTCCACAATAAGAGAATTCCCCATATGAGTAGAAACATAAACAGGAGAACCCAAAGAATCCTGAGCTATACCCAAATACGGAGAAAAATAAGAATACACATAAGAATACGTGGAGCGTGGATCGAATAGAATCGATGCATCTCTGTGACAAACCAGTATAATACATGTGATGATAGAATCGGAGGCAACAACCTCGGTACGAGTAGTAATAGCATAATATCTGGACTGGCCTCCCCCTCGAGGGTGACCTCTACCTCCCCGGCCTCCGCCCCTATCTGGCTGGGCAGATGGGGTAGCAGCTGGAGCTGAGATCATGGCCTGAGAACCCTGCTGAGCATGCTGTGGCTGAAACGTCTGTGAAGATGCACCCCTAATAAGTCTGGGGTAGTCCCTAACCACATGGCGTTTATCGCCACACTTAAAACAAGTTATGGAGAATGTGGCGGCTGTGACTGGCTAGGGCCAGGTCAGCTAGACTGACCTCTGAAAGCACCCCGCAAAGGAGGCGCGCTAGAAACTGGAGATGTATAGTAAGGCTCCTAAGGCCTGGGTGGAGCTGGGGTACCGCTGGCTGCTGGAAGAGCGGACCATATAACCCCTACCATGTTGACCTGCTGCTGGGGTACGGGCACCAGAGTAGTAGCCTGACTCTCGAGACCTCTTGGCCTCTCTCTCCTCTCGCTCCCTAGCGAGCATACCCTCGATCTTCCTAGAAATGCTCAGTACCTGCTGATAAGGAATTTCCATCTCCAACTCTCAAGCCATGCTAGATCTGATGGGTGGGATAAGACCCTCAATGAACCGACGAACCCTCTTGCGGATAGTAGCAACCAAAGTCGGTGCATGCCTAGCCAATCTGGTGTAAGGGATAACATACTCTGAAACTACCATAGCACCCTGGCACAAATGCTCAAACTCTGCGTGCCATGCGTCCCTGAGGCTCTGAGGAACAAACTCTCTCAGGAACATATCTGAGAACTAGGTCCAGGTCAGCGAAGCAGCTATGTCTGGACTGTCTAACTCATAGGTGCGCCACCAATCATAGGCGGCTTCGTGAAGCTGGAAGGTAGTAAAGGAAACCCCGCAAGATTCGGCTATGCCCATAGTGCAAAGAATACGATGACACTCCTCTAGAAACTCCAAGGCATCATCTGATGCTAGACCACTGAATACCAGAGGGTCATACTTCTTGAACCTCTCAAGTCTCCGTTGCTCGTCTTCTGAAGCAATTGACCTTTCCTCGGGTTGAACTGGCACTATAGGCGGCACAAGTTTGATCTATAGTACCTACTCCACATGCACTCGCTGCTCAGGAGTGCGGGCGGGGGGAGTCTATGCTCCTCCCCCGGCCTAGGATGTGGCTGCAGCAACGGGAAGCAACCCTGCCTGAACCAGAGTGGTGTACATAAACATGAACTGAGCCAACGTCTCCTGAAAGGCTGGAGTAGTAGTGGCAGTAGGCATGTCAGGTCCCTGGAGTTCGGCTGGATCTGCTAGTGGTACCTCGGCGGAAGCTCGCGCAGGTTCTCTCGCTGTACCACGTGCGCGTCCTCGGCCTCTACCTCGGCCCCAGCCTCTGGCGGTTGCAGTAGGGGGCACAGGTACCTGATCATCCCGAACATCACATGTCCTCACCATCTGTGAGAGAATAGAAAACATAAGTTTAGAATTGATGTCAAAAATATTGCACGACAAGGAAATCAATGAAGTGAAGATTTTTCCAAAACAGTCCCATAGCATCTCGTAGATAAGTACAAACGTCTTTGTACCAATCAGCAAGACTCTAATAAATCGGCCTGTGTTCCGTGACACCTATGAACCTAGAGCTCTGATGCCAACTTGTCACGACCCTAGTTTGCCCTCCGTGAACATGTCGTGATGGCACCTAGTCCCTATAACTAGGTAAGCCTAGCAATACGTAATATCAAGATAACTTGAGGAATAATTAAGTAAAAACTGAACAATCTAAAAGAAAGACTGTATTTAAATTCCACTTGGCATATACAACCCAAAAATAATGCGGAAGTCTAGAATATCACCCAAAAACCCGGAAACTCACGGAAACCATAGGCTAAATGAAATATATTACACTGTTCTAACTCCAGAATGTCTACACAACTGTAAGGAAGGAAAAAAATTTCACAAAATCTGGAATAAGATAGAGACTCCTGGCCTGCGGACACGGCAGATGTACCTCGAAGTCTCTGTTGGATCTCTCAACCTCAGGGATAGTGCGCCTGAGTGGAGGTACCTGGATCTGCACATGAAAAACATGCACAAGAAAGGGCATGAGTACACCACAGTGGTACTCAGTAAGTGCCAAGCCTAACATTGGTCGGGTAGTGACGAAGAAGGTCAGGGCCCTACTGAGGTCAAACCATATAATAGGGATTTACAGTATGAAAACAGACAGTAATAATGAATACATCAGTGAAGTAAGTTAGGTCAAACAAGGCAATAGGAAAAAATATGAACAGAGTAACCACGGAGTACGAACAACTCAATAACAATGGTAGCAATGAGGATCTCCCAGGATACCGTCCTATAGTCCTTTTCTCAACTGTCTAGTGGATCTCCCGGGATACCGTCCCGTAGTCCATCATAGGTATAACTGAAGGATCATCATCTGTGCAGGGGGGATCTCCTGGGATACTGTCTCGTAGTCCCAAAGTAAATATGCAGGGGGATCTCCCGGAATACCGTCCTGTAGTCCCAAAGTAAAAGTTCAGGGGGATCTCCCGGGATAACATCCCGTACTCCCAAAGTAAAGGTGCAGGGGGATCTCCCGGGATAACGTCTGGTAGTCAAAAAGTAAATATGCAGAGAGAGCTCCCGGGATAACGTCCCGTAGTCCCAAAGTAAATATGCAGGCACAACAAGAAGACGTTCAGAATTAGACTGCAAAAATACAAGGCAACAAGTAATTCTAGTCTAACACGCTTCACGTAGGGCAATTAAGGCAATTAAAGCAAATAGGCAATTCAGGACAACTAGGCATGATTTTTTAAGCTAACATAGACTACAGTTGCAATTAGAATAAAACAGGTAAGAAAGAAACTCAGGCTAAATATTTAAAGTAAAATCCGATTTTCAACAATTAGCACAAGTACGCACTCTTCACCTCGCGTACAAGGCATTGAATTACCAAGTATCACATCCTAGGGGGTAAGGTCCCCCACACAAGTTTAGACAAGCCACTAACCTCTAACCAACTCAAAATCAACTTGAAACCATACGTTTGCCACGAGTATCCAACTCCAAATGGCCCAAATCTATACAATTCAATTGCATGTCGTAAATAATACTGTTTATTTTAAGCTAAGGCGCGAAATTAGGTAAAATGACCAAAACGGCCCTCGGGCCCACTTCTCGGAATCGGGTAAAAGTTATATTTTCTGGACACCCATTCACTCACGGTCTCACTCAACCAGAAACAATCGAAATCCAATGCCGAAAACCCCTTGAATTTTCAGAATTTTGGGTTAAGAAAATCTCATCACTTTCCTATGGTTTTCCCCCCATTTTTGATAATTAAACTAAAGAAAACAATGGGGATCAATGGTCTAACAATGAATTAGGATTAGAAAACATTACCTATGATCCATCTCTTGAAAACCCATAGAAAATCACCAATACCGAGCCCTGACACGATTTTTAGAATTATGAAATAAATTCTCGGATTTTTGGAATAAATCACACAGGGATCTCTCACCTGGGGGCTCGATCACCGCACCTGCGAAAGAAGCATCGCAGGCGTGGAAATCATTTAAGTTTCACTGGGGCCGCACCTGTGGTCGTTTGGTCGCGGCTGCGGTCCCGCACCTGCGGAACCCAAGTTCCACCTGCGACCACTAGTCAAATCCCCCCTCTCTCGCACCTGCGATCAAGCCCCACGCGCCTGCGAGTCCGCACCTGCAGATAAACCTTCGCAAGTGCCAAGACACCAGAAGAGGCCTGGTTCAGCAGTAGCCAAGACCCAAATATTCTCCCGTAAAGCATCGAAAACAACCCCAAGGACCCCGGGACCTCAACAAAACCAACCAACCAGACTTAACACCTTATTTGAACTAGGTCGAGCCTCAAAAACATGTCTCATAAGATCAAAATCATCGATTATGCATAGGTTCAAGCCTAGGAACTTAGGAAAATTCTACAATTCACATCCAACGCCGAAACATCCGAATGACCTCAAATTTTTCACACACATCCCAAATGACATGGCAGAACTACTGCAACTTCCGGAATTCCATCCCGACCCTCAGATCAAAAATTCACTATCGGGCTGGAAACTCCAAAAATTCAAACTTCGGCGTTTCAAGCCTAAATGAGTTACGGACTTCCAAAATACATTCCGCACATGCTCCCAAGCTCGAAATCACCTAACGGAGAAAACTGAACCATCAGATTTCCATTCTGAGGTCGTGTTCACACTGCTCCGACTTCAGGCAACTTTCCAACACTTAAGCTTTCATTTAGGGACTAAGTGTCCCAAAACTCTCCGAAACTCAAAACCGAACGTCCCGGCAATACTATTTAGCAGAAATAGACTTGGGGAAAATAGTTAATAGGGGATCGGGGTGTTAATTCTTAAAACGACCGGCCGGGTCATCACAGCACCAAAAGCCCATTTGGTGTATTATGAACTACTGGTGTACTCCATACTTGATTGAAGACCTAGATTCCAAGTTGACTTTGGGCCTGCCAAGGCTCCCAATAGTATAGTGATTTTCATTTTGTAGTTCATTTGTATTGGCCTGTAATAATAATCTTTGTAAAACATATATGGGGTTACTAGTAAAAGCCTGGAGGGATTTTTATATCTATTTTTTTGGGTTCGGGTAGAAATTATGCCGATATGATTGTTATGGTTATTTATATGCATTAGAGACCATGCCTATATGAATTATCTCATTATTTGTAGTCCTAAATTTTACACTTGTATCCTAGAAATCATGTTATAGGATGTTTATCAATACTGCATCAAAATCCATGTTTATGCATATCTCAAGTCTCAATGTGCATTAGAAACCATGCATGTAGGATCTTCTTTCGGAATTAGCAAACTTGTCTAACATTCTGTTAACATCTCCGCTCACTTAGACATCATACCTATAGGAAACATATATCAAAATCAGTCTGGACACTTAGACATCATGCCTATAGGGAGTAAGTGTAAAAATCAGTTTATGTGTTTAGATATATGTCTATAGGAAATAATGCTTGTAATCAGTTTCAGCATATTGAAAGCATGCCTATATGATTTAAAAAGGATGAAATATACATGTTAAAATAAATCACTGGTTTACAGTTTAGATACCATGTCCATAGGATTCTCCTGGTTATCACTTAGGCAAGCCTGTAGGATAATTTAAATCTTGGGTTCAAAATTGTGATTTTCTTTCTGCTTGAAACGTGCCTAGATTCAGTAAGTGATAAAAATCAGTAGGCAAACTGATGGATACTCATAGCCTCGCTTTAATAAAACTGATATATATTATTTTTATGCTCATTTAGATATCTTACCTATAGGATCATAAATGATTAAAAACCGCTTCTCTGAATAGCGTGCATTTGTTTGCCTATTGGTGGAGGTAACCATGAGCCCCCTTAATTTCTCGTTATGTGACAGACCTATTTGATTTTTTGTTTGTCGCTTAGTTTTCTCCTTTTAAGTAACATAGGTGAGTCTGGAACCACCTTAAAATAGAGGTCTTAAACACCTCCAGGGCCATAGGTAAGGTATGGGTAGTGCATGCATAAGGTACGCATTGGATGCTATTACGATGGATAGGTAATAATTAATAAAAGGGGGGGGGGGGGNCCGAGTATTGCATAGAAGTGATCCTATAGGCTAATAAACCTAGGACCCCTTTAATTTCCGTTTTAAAGTAATCTCTATTTGTTTTTAAAATGTTTTATTTTCCTTTAAAGATTAATTGGCTTAAATTAAAGGTTTGGCTGGGACCCACCGTTGTGGACCTCGAGGGGTGCCTAACACCTTCCCCTCAAGGTAATTTCGAGCCCTAACCCAATCTCTGGTGACGTAAACTGGTTTATAAGTTATTTTCTTTAGGTGCCCTAACGCGCCTTAATCCGTTAGGTGGCGACTCTTCAAATCCCATACCCCATCCCAAAAGGAAGGGAGTTGTCCTAAAATGTTGAAACCTGGAATCCGTGAGGAAAAAGGGGGGCGCGACAACATGGTGACACTACTGGGGAGGTTAGGCTCTTATCATGACAAACTTCCTTTTGTGAATTAGTCTTAAGCATGCTTTATTCTGCTAATACGTGCGCACCCTTTTGCCTTTCCACTTTATATGAATTTAATTGCCTATTTTCAAGCATTTATGATTTTCTACAAAAACTGACTTGTCTCCTTGTTTTCTTTCTTAAACGTCTTTCAATTATTAAATACCGCATTTATCATTTTTAACGTGCAAATACGCGACAAAGTGCTATTTACTGTTGCATAAATCATGCTCAACATCATATTCCACTCGTGCGTAATCAATCTTATAGCAATACTTGATGAGTGTTTGCACTCTTTCTATATATCACCCTTTAAATTTGGAAAGGCTTATTTGCGGTAAAACAAATTGATCAGTGGCTCTATCGAAAATTCTGTGGTTTTCCTCCTCAAGTTGGCCTCTTAAGGGTACCGGTTTAGACCTATATAAAAACCTTACTCGGATTTATTGTACATGCATGGTCAAAACCTAGACAGGGTTAATATGTTGTCCACATAATAACCCTTTAGGAAAATTCTTGTCCAATAGTCCACGGGGTTTTTCATAATCCCAACGGACGCAACCACGATTTGTGCATTAATTTGGAGAAATAAATACCAATATACTAATCACTAATGTATAAGTATTAAAATCTAGAGGGGGGAATGGAGTGAATACCACTATTGTTGTTGGATTAGTGGGAGGACCTTTTGCCAAGTGACAAGGACCATGTGAAAAGGGCCCTCGGAATCTTACCCTCTTTACTGGATATCCAACCAAACAATCAGTTGACCTAAATGGCCATTATGTTCTGGGATTGAGAAAGGTCCGTCTTCAATTTTGGCAACATAGAAATGACCCCTCTCTTGGAGGAGGTAGGGGGATTCGCTGGATTACCTTGGGACAGTCCAGGTTTATTGGTGCCGAAAAACTGTGCCACTAGGGCGTTCCTGAAAATGATGGGTTTGAAAAGGAAGGATGATTTGGAGTTACTGAAGGAGTCCGATATACCCTTTGACTACCTCTATGAATGATATGGTCATAGAAAATCCTATCGTATCTTCCATGATGAATTCTCCGTCACTTCCTTGGGTCATATTCACTGCATGGTTTTTTTGTTTGTTGTTTGTTTCCTGGGTATGATAGTATTTCCCAGCAAAGGAGAAATAATTCATGCTACACTGGTAATGGTAGCCAAAACCTTAATGGAGGGGATCGAGGGGAAACATATACAATTGTCCCTATGATCATAGCTGAGATCTACTGCACCTTGGACTATGATGTGTGGCTATAAATTATTGTTTAACACATTGTGTTCCTTACTTTTATGAGCGTTAATGATAAAAACACACTTTTTATGAGCATAATGGAGTCTATTTCATGTGTAGGTGCATTGGAGATGGAATCCGAGCTAAATGGATGCATGAACGTCGAAAATATGCTTAAGAGGCTAAAAGGAGTGAAGCCGACTATACCTAGGCGTTTGAGCTGAAAAGCCTGGCCCCACCAGGATTTAGCCGGGCGTTTGGGCTGTAAAGCCTGGTGAGGCCAGGCGTTATCCAGGCGCCAGAGCCCAAACACCAGGCCTAGCCAGGAGTTATCCAGGCGTTTGGCCTGTAACACCTGGCCCCTGATCCGATCAAACCCGAGTTTTGAAGATTTTAAGTGTTTCCCGGTTGGAATAGAAGTCCCCTACATGTTTAGGGCTTATCCCAAACATATAAATATACCAAAGAACACAACTTTGAGAGGGGGAAGCCATTGGAGTGAAGACAAACCTGTGGACTACTACTCAGTGAAGCAAACATTGATTTTTGTAGCTTTTATTCATTATTTTGTAGTTCAATTATGCAAGTTATTTTAGAATTGATCCTTATGAATATGAGTAGCTAATTTTCTTAATTTAGGGTTTTGGTGGAACCCGTTGGGGGATAAACTTATGGTGATATTAATATAGTTTGGTTGATTGTTCATCTCNATTTAACAAAACCACTCCCAAAATATAGACAAAAGTCATAACCGAGGGTTTAGAGGTTGGATTACAGATAACGATACTTCGGGTGCAATCTAAGTGAACTGTAATGCGATCTAGCTAGCGTAACTTGAGAGAGTGCGTCTAGTAAATTATCATAATTACTTGAGATAGATTTATGGTAGATAGAGTGTTCATTATTGATAGAGATAAAGAATCAAGCTATACGAAGTATCCGAGAAGTAAGTTCACCAACGGGGGAAACCATAGCCTTAGACCTTTATCATAATTGTTTACAACACATTGTTAGTAATCCTTAGTTATTATTAGTGTCAGTAGAACTAGTAAAACATCACCAATTTATATTCAACAAGTCTTGAGAGAATTGATTGAGTAAAATTTGCGTATTCTAAAGACTTGATTGATACATAAATTCCATGTGGGATCGATTCTGCGGCATAATACCTCGTATTATATTTGCAATGCCCGCTTAGTATTTTATTAGACATAGTTGAGCGTGATCAAATTCTGGCACCGTTGCCGGGGAATTAACGGTGTTATCAATTGAGTTGGAAGAAATACAAAATTCTGAAATATAATCAATTTTCTTCAAATTTTCATTTATACATCGGAAGTTTAAGGTTTGTTAACTTGGTGGTACAAGTGCATGCCTAGAAACTCATCGAGAACTGGTGAAGTAGTTGAAGCCTTATCAGACCCCGAGAATGTTTTCAAGGCCCTAAACCGGACCAACCGAAAAAGCAAACAACAACCACCAATTGAACAAATTGAACCCGACATGGAAGATCTAAACAACATGAACAATAATGGGGATGATGTGGTAGACTCAGTCGCTCAAATAGGGCCAGAGGCTCCTTTATATGACTGGGCACAACCCACATCTGAGAATTTGGCCACTGCGATACTAGTCCCTCAGATACAGGCCGAGTCCTTCTAGAAAACAAATAATATGCTGCACTTATTGTAAAACAAGGGACTATACTCAAGTTCATACATCGAAGACCCCCAGCAGCATTCGAAAAACATCCTGTCAATTTGCAAAACGTAGAGGCAGCTGAACGTCACCCAGGAGGCAATAAAACTGTTGTTGTTTCCATTCTCAGTGATTGGAGCTGCTCAGACTTGGCTAAACTCACTCCCCATCAATTCCATTACCCCACGGGAGGAGTTAGTTAAGCAACTTGTGAATAAGTTTCATCCACCTAACAAGACTGCCGAACAAATTGATGAAATCTTGAGCTTCAGACAGAAACCAGTTGAAACATTGCAAGAGACATGGGAACGCTTCAAGGGGATGCTGGTTATCTGTCCACATCATGGTATTCCAGAGCAGATGTTGGGCCAGAGTTTTTATATGGTTTGGCTGATACTGTTATGGCAAATGTTGATGCTTCAGCTAGTGGAGCATTCTTGAGCAAAACGTGGAGAGAAAGTCAGATCTTACTTGATAAAATGGCACATAATTCATGATGGACAACAAGGAATGCACCCATTACGCATGTAGTTCACTCAGTGCCATTCGATCCATCCAATACTATTGCACAGAACGTGGCCACCTCGATAACACAGATGAGCATACTTACTGAGAAGGTGGAGGAATCAGGACAAAAGCAGCAAGTACATATTGCAGATACAACCAATAGGGGCTGATGCACATCTAGCATTAGTCAACCAATTGGTAACCAGTGGAATGCAGAATGTCATCACCATCCTTATCCAGAAAATATGAATTATGTGTCTTATTATGGAAGCTAGAGACAAGGGGGGCACAACTGGGGTCAGCAAGTTCAACCATATAGACCACCCCACTAACAACAGAACAATGGAAATATGGGTGTCACGAGACCACAAGGTAATGTAGCACCATATCAGAGGCCGCACAGGTATAACCATGAGAATCAACAACAATCATACTACCCTACTCAGCAACAACAAGGGGGAAGGCAAGAAGATGGGTTTTCAAGGTTAGAAGCTATGATGCAGTAGGTTATTGAGTCAAATGCCAAAATCAGTGAGAGAGTAGATGTACATGATGCAGCCATTAAAAATATTGAAGTACAGTTGGGCCCGATATCTATGGCAGTGAAACATAGTCCTTATGGAACTCTACCTGCAGATACTCAGGTAAATCCTACAGACCAGGGCCTAAGGCAGCTGGTGGCAGTGACTCTCCGCAGTGGCAGAGACTTAGACTTGGAACGGGAGAGAACTCGTGAAAGCAGGCAGGATGAGACACTGGTACCTAAGCCGATTGAACTGGATGATTCAACAAATTTGACCAAGGTAACATTGCAACCTACTGAAGGAGAGCCCAGTGCACAGAGTGAGACTGAAAAAGATGTGGAGATAGCCCAGGAGCCGGTAGTTGAGGTGGTGGCTGAGAAAGAAAATTCCCAAATCACTGGGAAAAAGAGACCGACAGCTCTATTCCCTCAGAGGCTGGATAAATACCAAAAGGATGAACAGTACAAGAAGTTCTTGGACATGCTAAAACAAATACATGTAAATATTCCATTGATTGTTGCATTGAAAGAAATGCCTGGGTACGCTAAGATGATGAAGGAATTGATGTCCAAAAAATTTGATTTCCAAGATCTGGCTACTGTCACCCTTACTCAGACTTGTAGTGCGGTGGTGATGCGTCCTATTGCTGAAAATTTGTCTGATCCAGGGAGTTTTACAATTCATTGTACAATTGGCAACTTAGCTTTCTCCAAAGCTCTATATGTCTTGAGGGCCAGCATTAATCTTATGCCGCTGGCCATATATAAAAGAGTATGGATTGGTAGAGCTAGACCAACTTCAATGTTATTGCAGTTAGCTGACAAGACGGTAAAGAGACCGTCAGGCATTCTGGAAGATGTACTGGTACAAGTGGAAAAGTTTGTATTCCCTGCTGATTTTGTGATATTAGAATGCAAAGTGGATGAGGAAATTCCCATAATCTTGGGAAGGACATTCTTTGCCACAGGCGGAGCCCTTATCGATTGTGAGACTGGTGAACTTAAGATGAGGCTCAATGATGAAGAAATCACTTTCAACGTGTAGAAGTCTATGAGGCGACCTAGTGAGTTCGCCAACTGCACTCTTATTCTTGTTGTGAATGAGATCCAAGGAAAATATGATTTATCCCTAACTGTTGGGGACCCTTTGGATGAATGTTTGATGAATCTAGATGATATGAACGGTGAAGAATTCGCAGATTGGGTGTTAGCACTTGATGAAGAACGGGTATGGCCAAAGGCTCTCGAATTTGAGTCACTATTCGTAGAGGAAAGAGAGAACCCGCCGGCCAGGCCATCTATTGAAGAACCACCCAGGTTGGAACTGAAATCAGAGGATGTTGATGTGGTAGAAAACATACTAGAGTTAACCAAGGAAATTAATGATACATACTTTGTTGAATCTAGTTTCATTAATTTTTAGGATGTTGGTACACACTCCAACCATTTTTTCACATTGTGTTTGGATGATTATATGCAAATAGAGTTATCCGAACCACCTGAGGAGTTGAGGGATAAAGATTAAGATGCATACATTCTGGAATTCTTCTTGTCAAAAAGTAGGGAGTACACATTTCGTCGAAAGGCCAAGAAGCGCAGATTACTATATTATTTTATTGGGCCAGTCAGATTCATTCTACCACCCTAGGAGCATGATCATAGGGCAGAATCAAAATTTGGGGTCCAATTCATAAGTTAAAAGTGGAGGCAAAAAGGGATTAAAGCATTTGCTCGAAGGAGCATTAAAGCGAGATTAATGGAAAGGATGTCGACGCTATTGGAGCAGGGAGTTTCTTAGACCTTACTTTTATTTCTTGTTTTGTCTATATGTGATGCAATGAGGACATTGCATGATTTATGTGTGGGGTGTTGTACATATTTGTTGTGATTTGTTGTGTGCGTTTTTGTTAGTAATTTTTGCTTTTCTTGTTTGTAAGTTTTTCTTTAAAGTAGAACAAAACAGATAAAAAAACATGTTGACTCTTCCTGACGATGGATCTCCTAGACAGTTTTCTTGAAGGAAGTGAGTCTAAAGGAAAACACCAAAAAGATTTTTGTTTTAGGTAGTGTAGTAATTCCCCCTTGGTTTTTCTTTGGACCACGGTTCTTTTCCAAGGGTTTTTAATTGAATCGGGTCTAGGTAGTTTTTATTTTTAATTTTTAGAAGTCGTAACCATATGGTTGAGGGATTAATAGTAGCAATATCTCGAAACGTGCTAATGCCTTGAGAATAATAAGTACTATGGTTTTGACTCTTAGGCTCAATTTTTTGACTCCAGGGTAAATACCTTAAATCAGGAATTCTTAAGAGTTGCTTAACTACTTTGACTGGAGTGTCGTGATAGATCCGATCCTGAGTGAGCTATGTGCCATTTGTGAGAGAGATTTGTATGCTATTCCGTGCATTGCATTTGATGTCTAGAACTTTGCTCGTGTGTGTGCAAAGCGAAATAAAAGTTTTGTTTAGTCTTGGAAGTGATACAGGCATTTCTTTGTTGAGCCAGCTATATATATTTTACCCACCTAATTGTTATGTATCGTAGTTAACCCCGTTGAGCCTATAATCCTGTTTCTTTGGCAACCACATTACAAGCCATACCCCTTTGTTTGAATCGATCATATATTTGAACCTTGTCACCTCTCGTAAGCACTGAAAATGTGATGAAATATGGAAAAGTTAAAGTGTGGGGTGGTAGGTTGGTTTTTGAGGGGAACAATTAAAATAAGGAGAAAGGTGCACTGTTTTAAAAAAGTAAGAGTCACGTAGAAAAAAAAAGAGAAAAAGAAAAAAAATAGTTGTATTGTTGTGAAAATTAAAAACAAAAACAAAAAATATATATATATATATATATATATATATATATTCCTTGACAAGTGGTGACTCTTGATGTAATTGTGCTTAAAGAAGTATGGGGTAATAACATTGATGTGAAGGTGGAGTTTTTCTTAAGACAAGTTTGAGGTTGAAAGCTAAAGTATTTGTATTAAGTTCTTAGGTAGGTGTAGTCACTCTTATATCTAAATGTATCCTACCCGTCCCGCAGCCTACATTACAACCAAATAAAGTCCTACTTGATCCTAGACTGAATGAGCTCGATTAGTAGAGTAGTACACTACAGGCAAGCCTATGGTGCATCTTTTGTGGTATATGAATCTTATTTATGAGTTTCGTAAATTTCATTGTGTGTGGAACTAACTCTTTGATTTGGTGAGGGCACATGATTCACGAAGGAAAGGTAATGTTGTTGTCCTCTAAGTTAGATTAGTGAGTGGATTGTGAATAAAGAATGGTATATGTGAGTCGACTATTGAGACGAGGATGTCACACCTTTGTGCTTGAACTGTTTTAAATATTCTTGGTATAACGTGTTAAGGGATTTACTTAATAAAGTGTGTACATGAGTGTAGTTTGATTGCTCGAGGACGAGCAAAAGTTTAAGTGTGGGGTGTTGATGTCTTGCTAGAATTTATGGTTTAACACGTTGTATGCCTTACATTTAATGAGTGTTAATGATAAAAATACACTTTTTAGGAGCATAATGGAGTCTATTTCATGTTTAGGTGCATTGTAGATGGAAGCCGAGCTAAATGGATGCATGAACGTCGAAAATATGCTTAAGAGGCGAAAAGGAGCGAAGCCGGCTATACCCGGGCGTTTGAGCTGAAAAGCCTGGCCACACCAGGCTTTAGTCGGGCGTTTGGGGTGTAAAGCCTGGTGAGCCAGGCGTTATCCAGGAGCCAGAGCCCAAACGCCAGGTCTGGCCAGGCGTTATCCAAGCGTTTGGCCCGTAAAGCCTGGCCCCTGATCTGGTCAAACCCAAGTTTTGAAGATTTTAAGTGTTTCCCGGTTGGAATAGAAGTTCCCTATACGTTTAGGGCTTATCCCAAACATATAAATAGACCCAAGAACACAACTTTGAGAGGGGGAAGCCATTGGAGTGAAGAGAAACCTATGGACTACTACCCATTGAAGCAAACATTGATTTTTATAGCTTTTATTCATTATTTTGTAGTTCATGGTGATATTAATATAGTTTGGTTGATTGTTCAGATCTATTTGTTCAACTACGTTATTGTTGTAGTTAATTGAATGGCCATCAATTAGCTGTGCTCATTTATTATGTATCTACTTGAGAGAGAGTGCATATTTAGGTAATTATTTGAACAACACCACTCCCAGAGTATAGACAAAAGTCATAACCGAGGGTTTAGAGGTTGGATTAGAGATAACGATACTTCGGGTGCAATCTAAGTGAACTGTNNGTAATCAAGCTATACGAAATATCTGAGAAGTAAGTTCACCAACGGGGGAAACCATAGCCTTAGACCTTTATCATAACTGTTTACAACACATTGTTAGTAATCGTTAGTTATTATTATTATTATCAGTAGAACTAGTAAAACATCACCAATTTATATTCAAAAAGTCTTGAGAGAATTGATTGAGTAAAAGTTGCGCATTCTAAAGACTTGATTGATACGTAAATTCCCCGTGGGATCGATTCTGGGCATAATACCCCGGAGTATATTTCCAACGCCCGCTTAGTCTTTTATTAGACATAGTTGAGCGTGATCCGACCGCTACCAGAAGGGGTTCAAACACTTTGAGGGTTGTAATCTGCTACTACAGGTTTGGTTATTGGAGCATCTCCAAAGGGGTCAATATCGTCAAGAGTTTCCACAAAGGGCGTGGAATTATCATATAGCCCTCCATCACCCTAAGAGAATTACTTACATCCCAGACAGGTTTGCTCAACCTGAAAATGCTACGGAATGGGCGTAGTTTCTTGACAATTTGACTTAGGACCAGGTTCAATGGACGTTTGAATGGTTCCCTACCAGTGATTTTATCATCAGATCTAGGGACGCTCCGCACATAGTGTTGATCGGGTTAAGGGGCATATACCCTTATGTTCCCATCAGGGTTATGAGGCAGGCAGGCAGGAAGCATGTCATACCGCGAGTTTCTAAAATGAGTCATTACAGGGCAGATTTTCAGGATGACGACATCCCGTACAAATGTGAAGCTCAGCATATGTGGCATCTAAAAGTTATTGTAGAAAGGGACACCATCGAGCAAGACAGGTACCACACAGGGCATGTACGCTTTTACATAACATGATTTGAAGACAACATAACAGGGGTAGTTGAACCGGGAGTCGGTCGAGGGAACAAGGTCATAGACGAAATTGCCGAAGCCCAAGTGAAATACAATAAATGGCGCAAACGGGTTCATGAGTCCGAGGCCGGGCATCTAGAGCAACATAAGAGTGATATGGGACTGATCAATGAACGGAGGGAAAGGGCTATCAAATCTAATGAAAGGCTAGAATATTTGGAGCTGGGTCTGATAGAGCTGGAGGAGAAGACAAGGAAGAGAGTAGCCGACTACAAAAATGTTAAAGGATGCTATGGAGGATATCTAGAAAGAGTATACATGTTGTTGGGCATGCACAACCTGGGGAACCTGATCAAAAGAGCCAATAAGATAAAGCCTAGGGAAGGTCCTTCTAGGGCCAAGTAGATTAGATCTACCTGCTTTTTCAAATGTAATAAGGCCGAGTGCCATTGATGACTTATCTTATCTTAGTGTCATTTTGGATTCGTCTATTTTACAGTAATGAAATGAGGCACTTATTGGAATTTAAGTTCTCTAAATCAACCTGTCACTAGGCCTACCTTGGGTACAACGAGGCTCCCAAAATAGGACGCAAATATACATTCCTGCAATATGTGTTTAAATACTGCAAATACTTCTTTTCAGAACTCTTACTAACTTAGTTGCCTTTTGTTTTTCTTTCCCTTTTGATTATTCCCATTCCCCAAGGTTGGTTCATGCATACTGGCATCATCGGCTTATCATACCAGATCCAGGGGCCCTCCACCTTCTCCTCACCCAAGTGTACCGAAAGGCAAAGGGAAAGCTAAAATGGATGATATGAACGACATTAGGACGGATAACAATGCACATGTTGACAATGTAGAAAATTCCGATGGTCGGGGTACTCAGACCCCAAATGATGTGCTTTCACGACTTGAGCAGAAAATACTTGAACTTCAGGGCGAGCTTGAGCAGGTCCATAGCTTAGCAAACCTCTCTCTCACAATCAACATCCCAGACATCAATCATCCAAATACCCAGAACGATGTACTACCTCAAAACACACCCAACAAATGCCCAAAGAATCGTCCCGCACCTCACCAATATACAACCCCACCACAAAATCAACATCTCCCTCCTCAATACCAGCAAACAACCTATCACACTCCCCAAAATACACTAAAAATTATTCCCGAATCCCAAAACTCCACCAATAATCATCATTATGACCCACACTCCTGACCTTCACCAGAACAACCATATATACATGGAAACCCTACTTCACTCCACTTAACCAATCTCCTATACACCCGAATCCGCTGAGAAGGACCTGCTCATAAAAAAGATGGAGGAGGAGCTCAAGAAGTTGACAAGTCGAGTTTAGGGCGTTGAAGGGGATAAAGGGGTAGAAGGATTAAACTATGAGGATCTATGTATACAACCAGATGTGGAACTGCCGGAGGGTTACAAACCTTCCAAGTTCGAAATGTTTGACTGAACGGGTGACCCGAAAGACCATCTGAGACTGATATAGATGACCTCTGGTGGAAGGTACATACAAGGGAGTACTTTGTCGTTGATCATCTGAACAAGACTATCGCTCAGATATCTATCTTGTCGCTGCTGCAAAATTCTGTGGCACACAGGAATGCCCTAATGAAGGTGTTGAGTGAAGCATATGTAACCAATAACATCACTGGTGGAGAAATGGCCAATATGATGGGGCAGGTGCTAGAAAGTCACAAAATCACCTTCCACGAGGACGAGCTGCCACCTGAATGTTTGAATCACAACAGGGCACTGCACATCACAGTGGAATATGAAGACAAATCCATCGCTAGAGTTCTGATTGACAGAGGATCCAGCCTCAACATTTGCCGATTGACAATGTTGAAGAGGTTGGGAAAAGGCCTACATGAGGTACAAGAGAGAATTATGAATGTAAAAGCATTCGACGGGTCTTAGAGAGATACCATTGGAGAAACTAATCTCTATTGGACATATCCGCCTCTTACAATCTGTTGTTGGGACGACCATGGATATATGTCGTTGGGGATGTAGCATCAACTTTGCATCAGGCTATGAAGTTCGAGTGGAACCACCAAGAAGTGATTATCCATGGAGATGGGAGAAACCTCATTTACACTAGTCAGACTATCCCAGTGATTGAAAATATAAGAAGGTTAGGTGGAGAAACCTACCATCATATTGAATGGGTTAACACTATCGAGAAAGATAAGTGGTGGAGTAGAAAGATAGAAAGTATGCTAGCATGGAGAGGATACGAGCCCGGCAAGGGACTTAGTAAAAATCTTTAGGGCATCTCCAAACCCATACAACCAAAGCGCCATGGTACCACTTTCGGGTTGGGATATCAGTACACCTGCCAGGAATACAACGATTGGTCACCACCATGGCGTGGTCCATACTATCCACTTAAGCAGCCTGTGCCACACCTAAGTCAGATCTTCCATCAGGCCGATATTATATGGGGATCAGGGGAATAAGAAGCGTTGGCGTCATTAAAGAATTTGTTCATGGAAGAGGATGACATAGACTGTTGTATAATTGTCAAAGAGGAGGAGGAGGATGGCCCTACTATCCAATATGTGGAGAGATGAGCATTTCTCAAGAACTGGACTGTCAAACCATCGAGGGCCCGACGAGTCCCGGGTTGTAAGGTTGAACATCATTGTTTAAATTTTGCTTTTCTAGAAAAAAGATTTCCCTTTTTGCATTTTGTTTTAAATAATATTTCCAATGTTCCAAAATGTTACTTAAATTATTTCAAAAATCACTTTTGTTTAACGCTTTCAATGAATTGATGTTTATTATTACCACTTTTCTCTCATATCTTTATCCATACATCATTACTATTTCCTATCTCGATGAACCGACAACTGTGACATGTAATGAAATAACGTAACAAAAGGATAGTGACTCCGAAGAAGAGGATGCAATACCCAAAGAAATTGTCAGAGAAGTAGAGGATTTTGAGAACAAACATAAGTAGAACTTGGACGAAACTGAGATAGTTAAATTAGGAAATTCTGAAACTATCAAGGAGACCCGCATCAGCATCCACTTGTCAACATCAGAGAAATAGGAGTACACTGAGTTCTTGAAAGAGTATGAGGACATCATTGCATGGTCTTACGACGATATGACAAGATTAAGCACATCCATTGTGGCCCACAAGTTGTACAACATCCAGACAAGAACTTAATCGATCCTATCCCAGTAAGGATCCATAATCAGCCAGCATATTGCGCTCACGTCGAAGAGGAGACAAACGGTAAGCCTTGGTTCCATGACATCAAGGATTATTTGGAAAAGGGATAATACCCGAAGAATACAAACCATATCCAGAAACGCACGCTCTGGAGGTTGTCCAATCATTTCTTCCAGAGTAGAGGAACCCTATATAGAAGAACTCCTGATATGGGACTATTAAGATATGTCAACGCAAAGGAAGCTTCTAAGCTGCTCGAGGAAATACATGTCAGAACCTACGGACCACATATGAACTGCTTTGTATTGGCCAAAAAGATACTCAGGGCAGGTTATTTTTGGATGACCATGGAAACATACTACATCTGGTATGTTCATAAATGCTATCAATGTCAAGTACATGCAGGTATGATAAAAGTGCCACCAATCGAGTTTAATGCTACAAGCTCACATTGGCCTTTTGCCGCTTGGGGAATGGATGTCATTGGTCCAATCTAGCCCACCGCCTCAAACGGACATCGGTTTATTTTAGTAGCTATCGACTACTTCACTAAATAGGTTGAAGTTGCATCTTACAAAGCAGTAACCAAGAATGTCGTTGCAAATTTTGTTCGCGACCGGATTTTTTGTCGGTTCACGGTTCCAGAGTCCAACATCACTGACAATGCCGCCAATCTTAACAGTGATCTAATGAAATCCACGTGTGAGACTTTTAAAATCAACCACAAGAATTCCAAAACATATATACCCCAAATGAACAGAGTCGTGGAAGGTTCCAACAAAAACATCAAGAAGATACTGAGGAAAATGGTAGAAAATCACAAACAATGGCACGAGAAGCTACCATTCACCTTACTGGCATACCGACAGTTTTCACATCAAATGGGGCAACCCCTTATCTACTAGTTTATGGCACTAAAATCGTCATTCCCGCTGAAGTAGAAATTCTTTCCTTGAGGATCATACAAGAAGCCGAACTCAGTGATGCAGAATGGATAAGGAGATGCTATAAGCAGCTAGCCCTCAAAGACAGAAAGAGGATGAATGCAGTATGCCACGGCCAGCTTTATCAAAACAGAATGTCTAGAGCTTTCAACAAAAGAGTCAAACTTAGACAATTCATATCGAGACAGCTGGTGTTAAAGAAGATCTTTCCGCGTCAAGATGAATCCAAAGGGAAATTCTTTCCCAACTGGCACGGTCCTTACATGGTCCACAGAGTACTGACATGAGGAGCCCTCATACTCACATAAATGTACGGAGAAATCTGGCCAAAGCCTATCAATTCAGATACAGTCAAATGATACGATATGTAAACTATTTATGTCTCTTCATATGATGTAAATTGAACTACGCTCGACCTGATTCCTGTTTAATAGGGGATATGTAGGAAGCCCAGTGGTTTCGGTCATAATTCAATAAAATTTCTATTTCCCACATCATCAGAAACTGGGGCAGAATTTTGAGAGGACCCTCAAAATTTCGAAGCAGGTTCAGCCAATCGCAGCATATAAAGTAGTCAGAAATATTGTCTAGTTAACGAGGGCAGAATTTTGAGGAGGACCCTCAAAACTCAGCGGTAGAAGAAGTCGCAATGTCTCTGATCGTGTCACAATCACCAGTTCATCTAACCAATTTCTAAACTGTATTTTACTATGTCTTTGAAAATTATGCATGCATGCTTTTGAAATAAACTCTGCTTTAGAACATTCTTCCCCAAAAATTCCAACAGGATCTTCAGACAGAGCGAAAAAGTCAAGCAAGACGACAGAGGCAGGAACCGGCCTCCCCCTGTAAAACTCACAATTTTTCTTTGAATGCAGGAACAGGGAGTATGCACATCTTGGAATCACAGCCTTCATAACAACAAAGATTCTGAACTCATTCCTAGCTAAGAAATACTAAACTATCACCTATTATTTATTCAGCGCATAAGACTAAGCTTTGTCTCAATCCTGCATGAGGCTAAGCATTGCCTCCATATTTGCATAAGGCTAAGCTCTACCTTCTATTTGCATGAGACTAAGCATTGTTTCAAATCCTGCATGAGGCTAAGCATTGCCTCCACCTTGCATAAGGCTAAGCTCTATCTTATATTTGCATGAGGCTAAGCTCTATCTCAATCTTTGCTTGAGGCTAAGACCTGCCTCCCTATTTGCATGAGGCTAAGCCCTGCCTCCCTATTTGCATGAGGCTAAGCCCCTACCTCCCTATTTGAATAAGGCTAAGCATTGCCTCCACCTTGTATAAGGCTAAGATCTGCCTTCTATTTGCATGATACTAAGCTCTGTCTCAATCTTTGCATGAGGCTAAGCCATGCCTCCCTATCTGCATAAGGCTAAACCTTGCCTTCACTTACATAAGGCAAATCACTGCCTTCTCCTTTCATGGAAATAAGCCCTGTCCCGAACCTTGCAAAAGGCTAAGCTCTGACTTTTATTTGCGTGAGACTAAGCTCTGTCTCAATCTTTGGATGAGGCTAAGCCCTGACTCCCTATTTTCATAAGGCTAAACATTGCCTTCTCTTTGCATGGGACTAATCCATGTCCCGAACTTTGCATGAGGCTAAGCCCTACCTCCTTATTTGCATGAGGCTAAGAATTGTCTCCACCTTGTATAAGGCTAAGCTCTGCCTTCTATTTGCATGAGACTAAGCTCCGTCTCAATCTTTTCATGAGGCTAAGCCATGCCTTCTTATCTACATAAGGCTAAACATTTCCTTCACTTGCATAAAGCTAATCCCTGCCTTCTCTTTTCATGGGATTAAGCATTTCCCCGAATCCCGCATGAGATTAAGCATTGTCTCCCTTACATTATTTATTCTATTCTCTCGGGCTAAGCTCTGCCCTTAAATCCATCCAAGACTAAGTCTTGTCTTGTCGCTTCAACCATCATGTATTTGCACCTCATGGGCTGAAATATCGCCAGCTTGTCCGAAGGCGTCATAGTCTGAAGGCACCATCCTCATAGCCGGAAGATACCATGACATTGCTTGAGGATCTCTCAAACTTGCATATCATTATTCAAAGGCGTCATGGTTCGGAGGCACCATTTTCATGGCCCGAAAACACCATTTCATGGCTTGCGAATCAATACTGCACAATTCATGGCCTGAGACATCATGGTCTAAGGACGTCAACCTCAACCGTCCAAAGACAATTTTCTTGGTCTGAATGGAATTTGCATCATGTTTAAATTCACGCAAAGATATATGCTTACAGCACATATTTTGATTTTCAGGAAACCTTATGAGCAACCATTACCCCTACGGGAGCAATCCCGCTCCAGTTCCTTCATACTATTTCAAACCTGACCGCTTACCATAACCATTTCACCTATTCGAAACCTTATATCCGTCCTTGTGATAACTTTATCAGTATATTTCGCTAGTGGATCCAAAACTACACACGGCCTGATTCCTATAAAAACATGGATATATAGGCAGCTCGAAAACCAACGTGCGGCCTATGTCTCTCAGATCACCGTATTCGGTCAAAATTGGCCATCGAATCTTTACCAAATAACTCTTTCACCTTCCCTGGTAAGAGGGCTAGCTGTTGATTCACATTTTTTTTTTTTATATTATTTTTAAAATGCATATGTATCCTCAAAACAATGCATAGAATCAATTAGTATTTTTCCATAATTTCTGCATTTTTAAAGGATTTTTAATCCCAGTATTTTATATATAATTACTAATTGCATCAAAAATGGATTTATGATAATTTTACTTGCTTAATTTTATCATTTTATATTTATTCCAAGTTTCAATTATTTCACGAATAGCCATATTTCCATTTTAGGGTTATAATTGCGATAATTTTTCACTAATATCCCACAAGTGCATAATTACTTTATTTCACAAGAAAATGATATTTTATATTTTTATAATATTAAGTAATTATTTCAAATCATTTTCATGCAGAGATACCATTTATATCGTTAATTAGCTATTTCTATAAATTATTTTATCAAATTAATTGGGTATTTAACAAATAGCCTCTTTGAAACTAATTTTCGGACCCAACCCAATACCCTAACCTTACCCATAACCCAAACCCAATAACCCAATTGCTATAACACGCCCAACCCCCGGATTTAATCCTGGTCGTTGATCTTAGAAGATCAACGGTCCAGGACAATCTTTCCTTTTTTAATATACCAAACCCCCCAAACCTTACCTCACTTCTCCAAATCCGCCGCCTTGAAACCCCATACCTCCTCTCTTCTCTCTCACCTTCTCCTAACCCTAGTCCGCCGTCACCAAAACCCCTTTGATTCATGATTTCCTTGTTCAATCTCAGGCTCTATCCGGCCTCTTACCACCACTGGTGTTCCGCTTTTCATATTACTTGACAGAATCTCTAGAAGTTTGAGACAATTTTTGTTCAAACCCCTTTTTTTATCAACTAATATGTCCATATTCACCCCATGTCTGTGAGTATTATCATTTTTATGTTTTAATGACTTCAAATCTCTAGTTCAAAACTCGATTATTTCCTGCCTCCGTTTACTTTGTACAAATTTAACTATTTCTGGCTAAATCAGTTCAGATCTCTTTAGTTCTAAAGTGTTTTGAGTTTTTTTAGTATTTTCCCTTTAAGATTATTCCGTTTTTACCATTATCATCAACCGAGTTTATTTTTCTCTAAAAGCTAGGGTTTCAATTTTTGATGAGATTTCTGCAAAATATTTTCAAACGTTTAAGTGTTTAGCTGTGGTTCCTTTACTTTTTGACTGGTTCTCATATCTATGTCTTCATGTCCTAGGGTTTCTACTGTTTTCTCTAATGTTCGCCTGTTTACTATGACTCTGCCAATTAAAAGTGATTAACATATTTTACTTGCTTAAATAGGGTTCGAAAATTGTGCTCTCCTTTTAAAAAAAATTGATATCTCTCTAAAAGGTTTTACCTATCCTTTCCTTATGTGTGATTCATAATTAGTACTACCTTCCTTAATTATATTGCTCGCTTGATTTCTGGGTTTTGATTTGTCACGGCTCGAAACCCCACCTTCAGGCCGTGATGGAATCTAACGTTGAACCCGCTAGACAAGCCAATATTTTGGTTAAGTTTACTTGTTTACTTGCTTACAATCGAAATAACAATAATAACTAGAGCAAATATAATTAAAAATGCAGAAGACTACTAAATTCAAGAACTTTAATGATAAATATCATAAAAACTTCTTCAATTATACCCCAGAAATGGGTATCACAATCTCACAAACAGTCTAAGATTTTACTAAATACAATGGTCTAAAGTAAGTGATACAACTGTCTTGGAATTACAGGATAACACAGAAAATGAGAAAAAGGATAAGAGGTGCTGCCAAGGCCTGCGGACGCCTGCAGGACTACCTCAGTGTCACCGTAGACTAAAGGCTACTCCCTGAATCACTGTCCACTGGGACCGGCGCTATAATCTGCACAACATAAAGAAGTGTAGGTGTAACTTCAGTACAACTGACCCAATGTACAGAGTAAGTGCCGAGCCTAACCTCGGCAAAGAAGTGACAAGGCTAGGACACGACCACAAATAACACTTGTGCAATTCAATAGTATACAGGAAATAATCAAGTAAATACAAAAATGGGGGAGAACATGCTGGGGACAAAGGGGAACAGCTAGCTGAAACAACAGAAGTTGGAATGTATAAATAACAAAAGGAATTAACAGCTCTAAACAAGTAAATAAACAGAAATGGCACGACATGTCCCCTCGCGCATAACCTCACAATCGCTCAGCACGGAATGTCCCCTTATGCATAAATAAATAATCACTCGGCATGGAATGTCCCCTCGTGCATAACCTCAGAATCACTCGGCACGGAATGTCCCCTCGTGCGTAAATAAATAATCACTCGGCATGGAATGTCCCCTCGTGCATAAATAGATAAGTCACTCGGCACAGAATGTACCCTCGTGCATAACCTCACAGTCACTCGGCACGGAATGTCCCCTCGTGCATAACATATATAAAATCAACAATTTGACAGGAAAATTCAACAAATAGAAACCTCAAATGCACAGAAATATTCAACAAGGATTCTACCGTCCCAACAAGGGACTCAACTATAACCAATCTCACTCAGAGGTATAATTTAGCAAATAATCCTCAAGCGACGAGTAATCAATAACATCCTACATCATGATATATCCTCAATGTATCACTTCCATAATAACAATTAATACATAACACAGATAATATCAAAGAACACTATGAAATTCATCAAGTTCGACTCACGGGCATACTTGACCACAATATATAGGTACCCGTCACCTCACCTATATGTTTGACATGGAATAACACATAGCAAATAAGACACTATACATATTCCCTAAAGCTAAGGTTAGGCCAATGTAAAGACCCGCAAAGTTTATTGTTTAAAATAATACTCAAATAAGTCCCCAAGTTGTTATAACTATAGAAATTCTTAAAACATACGTGTTTTTCAGTAAAAAGTACCCCCGGAGCTTGAAAGATGGATTTTCCAGAAACTTGGGTGTTATGCGATGCACTATGGGATCGCTTAACGTGTATGCGGACCGCATGATGGTCGCATACCTGGGTAGAAGCACTGCCCAATTTGAGGACAACTATGCGGTCCAAGACGCAACTGCATGGTGGTTATGTGGACCGCATGGTTGTCGCATTCTTGCCCATTGATTTTGGTGAGGGAGGTTATGCGATCGCATAACGTGCATGCGGGCCTCATAAGGGGTGGCATACCTGCACATTGTGTTTTGAATTTTTTCCCATCTTGAGGACCATTCTGCGGTCGATTCTGCGGACCGCATGTCAGGAATGCGATCGCATTCCTGACCGCATTCCGGTGTCGGGCCCTTATTTTTCTAATTTTAAAACCCGACCCCAGTTCATTAAAACACACATCCCCTTCATTTTTAACTGATTTCTGAGAAAAATCGAGAGAAGGGAGAAAGGGATTCTTGAGAGAGAAAGTTCTTCTTCATCAAAATAATAAATTGATTTTTCCAAGTCGCTCAAGCCCGGAATCTATCGAGTTAGTGTTATCTTCTTCACTCAAAGAGGTAAATATTCATCCCATTTTTTTCCCCGAAGTCCTCAGATTTTAATTAAGAATAAAACACATAGGATGGTTCTTGAAAATGGAGGTCAAACACATGCATGTATGTGAGTAAAACTTCTTAATCTAGTAAATGGGAAGAGGGTTGGGATAAAAATTTACAGAGAAGGGGTGGTAATCTAATGGGGTCGCCTAGAATTCGATAAAATGCTTAAAAGAGTTTGAGTTGTATGCATGACTTCCAATTTTGATTTGAATATGTTTAATTGTGAACTAGATTGACGGTACTAGTCGGTTCGGTGATTTGTGAGTAAAAGTTAAAAAGGAATTTTGACCCCAGGTATGTATGGCTAACTTTATTCTTCGTGAAGTCACCCTGTTGGTGTCGGAACAGTCGCTACGTGTTAATTGTATAAGTATGTGTAAATTGGGTTTCCTAAACATGTTGAGGCATGATGCCATGCTCTATGACTGTCTAGCTGAAATTCATGTATTTTGCTATTTAAAAATTGTGAAAAGGTGATTTATTTGTGAATGTTTTACCATGTGTAAGGTTGGTTGAGTACCGTAACATGCCGATATGAAAGATAGGTAACAAACCCAAGTATGTGAATATGACTAAGTGTTAAGAGCTGTGAAATAATATGATAAACAGGAATTGTGGTTGATTTAATCGTACTACACTGATTGTGGCAATGTCTTGTTTGACTCGTTGTTTTAGGCAAGATCTGTTGTGACTTGAAATCGTATGGGTGGTTGGTTCTACTGAGATTGTGTCCTTATGATGAAGTTCTCTGTGATTGAATTGTGAATTGAAAATGTTGATGTGAAATGTGATTGTCTGGTGGGATCGGGTTGCGTGCCGCAACACGAAGAAATCAGGGTGGGTGAGGTAATAAGGGTGGCCGAGGTAATAAGGATGGAATGTGATCACGTTGAACATGAAGAATCTATGAAATTCTTGAATATGGTGTTGTTGGAAAGGAAAAATGGGAAATCTGTGGAACTTGTGATTTTGATTGTTTCTGTTTCTGTGCAATGCTTGATGATTCTATTATTGTCTCTTATCTGTGCATTGTTGATATTACTTAGAGTAAAGTTTGTTCATACATACTAGTACTATTCCACAGCACTAACGCCCCTTTTGCCGGGGGTGCTACATTTTTTATATGAATGTAGGCGGTTCTACAACAGGTAATTCAGTCCACCGGAAGTAGTGCCTCCTCTCCACTCTGCAGTTGAATTGGTGAGCCCCACTTCCCCTGGGGCCATGGGTGGTACGTGTCACCTTCTTTTGGGTCTATTTTGTATTGTAAGGTATAGCTGGAGCCTTGTTTCCGGCAAGTATTGTAAAAATCCTATCACTCATAGAGGCTCCATAGACATAACGTGGGTATTGTACATATGTATTTCGGGTTGTGACAATCGTGGTCTACCTGGTAGAAGTGTGTATGTTGTATGTATCTTGCAAGTATTTAGCTCCATATGTTGTTAATGGTAAGAGGCAAACATGAATTTAACTGGAGTTTTATGTTAAGTCTCGAATTGCTAATTTACATGAATAAGGTATTTTGGAATCACAGGGTAACGCTTGGGATAGGTGAGGCAAATCCAGGTCCGTTTGACTAGGGCCAGCCAGTTGAGCACCAGTCGTGTCCCTCAGTTTTGGGGTGTGATAGCCAAACACTTACCTCGGCTCCAAGCATGCAAATCAAGCGTCTAGCACCGCTTTTTCCTCTCGAACTCGACTCCGAAACAATCGTATCTCGACTCAATTGACTCAATAACATCAATAAATTACTCAACAATTAAATTCCAAAGCCACATAATAGATTTCACAACATTCTTCCAAAAATTTCAAAATTCGGCCCTGGGCCCGCTTGGTCAAAACACGAGGTTCGGGCCAAAATCCGATCACCCATTCCCCCACGAGCCTGAATATAAAATTTGTTTTGCAATCCGACCCCAAAATGAGGTTAAATTCCCAAAAAATCAAAAAGCCCTAACTCTATCCAAAACCCCAATTCCTACCCTTTAACTCCAAGATTTTAGGCCCGTGATCTAATAATTGTTGATGAAAGTGGAAGAAAATGAAGTTAGGATTACTTACCTATGAATCTATGGTGGAAAAGGTGCTTCAAAATCGCCTAAGATGGTTGGGGAAGAAGAAGTTTGAGAAAAATGGGGTAAATCCCGTAATGGGTTTTGTTTTTTGTATTTAAAATGATTGGGTGAAATAACTCACTGCATTCGCGGCAAGGGGCCCACGTTCGCACAGGCCACCCCCTAACCCTCCACGATCGCATACACACTAGTGCATTCGCACACTGTGTCTTGGTGCCCAACCCCAGCCCCCTTATAACCCTATGCATTCGCACCTGGTTGGGTGCGTTCGCACAGCACGACCCAACCCCCTCCCCAGATTACCCTATGCATTCGCATGAGGCCTCGTGCGTTCGCACAGTACAAACTCTCAAACACCAGAAACAACACAAAACATTAGATTTTTCAACACTTTAGCACTCTGACACCAACCCGAAACTCCCCCGAGCCCTCGGGGCTCAAAACAAAACATACACACAACCTCAAAAACATCCTACATACTTATTCGGGTAATCAAAACACCAAATTAACATCATAAGCATCGAATTAACCTCAAAATTTATAAAAAATCACAAAACTTCATTAACTCCCAAATTTTCCATTTTTAATCCGAATCACGTCAAACTAAGTTTGTTTCTTACCAAATTTCACACATAACTCATATAAATTATATAGAAACTATTCCAGGCTCCGGAAGCATAATACGGGCCCGGTTTCACAGGTTTAACATCAAATCTCATTTTCAAAAACTTTTATATTTTTCAAAAAATATTTTTCTTTAAAAATTCATTTCTCGGACTTGGGACCTCGGAATTCGATTCCGGGTATACGCCCAAGTTCTATGTTTTCCTACGGACCCTTCGGTACCGTCAAATCATGGATCCGGGTCCGTTTACCAAAAATATTGATCAAAGCCAAGTTTATTCAAATTTCAACACAAAAAATATAATTTTTTTCGGTTTTTCACATAACGTCTTCCCCGGCTATACGCCCGGGCTACGCACACAAATCGAGGTGAGATATAAAAAGGTTTTTCACGGCCTCGGAACACAGATTTAGCTAAAATTTCACGGGATGACCTTTTGGGTTATCACAATCTCCACCTCTAAAACAATCGTTCGTCCTCGAACGAACATAGAAAGGTACCTGAATCGGGGAAAAGATGGGGATATCGACTCCGCATATCGGACTGGGACTCCCAGGTAGCTGCCTCAACAGGCTGACCTCTCCATTGAACATGAACTGAAGTATAACTCTTTGATCTCAATTGACGAACCTGTCGAGCTAATATGGCTATCGGCTCCTCCTCATAAGTGAAATCATTGTCTAACTGGACACCGCTGAAGTCAAGTTCCCTTCCTTCCGAACCTCATCACGCCCTTCATGGGCGACACTCGAAGAAATAACCGGTCTCCTATCATAAATGCCAAATCACGAACTATGCGATACGCATAACTCTTCTGCCTGGACTGAGTTGTACAAAGTCTATCCTGAATAATCCTCACTTTATCCAAGGCAGCCTGGACTAACTCTGAACCCAACAATCTAGCCTCTCTCGGCTTGAACCACCCAACTGGCAACCGACACTACCTCATCTCAACATGTGTGCTCAACTCACGCTGAAATACTCTCCAGAAATGGGAGGTAAACTGAGTACCTCAATCAGAAATAATGGACACAGGCACACCATGCAAGCGAACAATCTCCCTGATGTAGATCTTTGCCAACTTCTCCCAAGAATACAAAAATGATACAGGAATGAAGTGTGTTGACTTGGTTAGCCTATCCACAATGATCCACACCGCATCAAATATCCTCCGAGTCCGTGGGCGTCCAACTACAAAATCCATGGTGATACGCTCCCACTTCCACCCGGGAAGCTCAATCTGCTGCATCAAACCACTCGACCTCTAGTGGTTGTACTTAACCTGCTGCCAGTTCAAGCACCGAGCTACATATGCTACAATATCATTCTTCATCCACCGCCACCAATAATGATGCTGCAAGTCCTGGTACATCATTGTGGCACCTAGATGAATGGAATACCGGGAACTATGGGTCTCCTGCAATATCAACTCACGAATACCATCGACATGAGGTACACAAATACGACCCTGCATCCTCCAAACTCCATCATCATCAACTGTGACCTGTTTGGCACCTCTGTGCCGGACCGTATCTCTAAGAACACATAAATGATCATCATCATACTACCTGGCCCGAATACGATCGTACAATGAAGAACGGGCCACAGTATGGGCCAAAACACTGCCAGTCTCAGAAACCTCCAACCTCATGAACCGGTTGGCCAAAGCCTGGACATCCAAAGCAAGCGGTCGCTCTCTGACTGATAGATAAGCAAGACTACCCATACTAGTTGACTTCCATCTCAAGGCATCGGCCACCACATTGGCCTTCCCTGGATGATATAAGATGGTAATGTCATAGTCCTTCAACAACTCTAACCATCTCCTCTGACTCATATTCAACTCCTTCTGCTTGAACAGATACCGCAAACTCTTATGATCCGTGAACACCTCACATGGCACCCCATACAGATAATGCCTCAAAATTTTCAACGCATGAACAATAGCTGCTAACTCCAAATCATGAACTGGATAGTTCTTCTCATGAACCTTCAACTGACGTGAAGCATAAGCTATAACCTTACCATCCTGCATCAACACTGCACCAAGTTCAACCCGTGAAGTATCACAATACACGGTATATGGTCCTGAGCCTATTGGTAAAACTAACACTGGTGCCGTGGTTAAGGCTGTCTTGAGCTTCTGAAAGCTCACCTCACACTCATCAGACCACTTGAATTGGGCACCCTTCTAGGCAATCATCAGGGCTCCAATAGATGAAAATCCCTCCACAAACCGGCGACAATAACCTGCTAAGCCCAAGAAACTCCGAATCTTTGTAGCTGAGGTGGGTCTAGGCCAATCTCTGACTGCTGAAATCTTCTTGGGATACACTTGAATACCCTCTACCGACACAACATAGCCTACAAATGCCACTGAACTCAACCAGCATTCACACTTAGAAAATTTGGCATACAACTGACTATCCCTAAGAGTCTAGAGGACGACTCGAATATGTTGCTCATGCTCCTCTCGTCTACGAGAGTAAATCAAAATATCATCAATGAAAACAATCATAAATGAGTCCAAATAGAGCTTGAACACTCGGTTCATCAACTTCATGAAAGCAGTGGGGGCATTAGTCAACCCAAAATATATCACCAAGAACTCATAATGCCCATACCGAGTGCGAAGGGTTGTCTTAGGGACATCAGACGCCCTAATCCTCAGTTGATGGTAACCAGATCTCAAGTCTATCTTGGAAAACACTGTAGCAACCTGAAGCTGGTCAAATATATCATCAATCCTCGGCAAAGGATACTTATTATTAATAGTAACCTTGTTGCCGGTAGTCAATAAACATCCTCATTGATCCATCTTTCTTCTTAACAAACAACACTAGGGCACCCCAAGGAGAAACACTAGGCCTAATGAAGCCTTTATCCAACAAATCCTGCAACTGATCCTTCAACTCCTTCAGCTTTGGCGGGGCCATACGATAAGGCAGAGTAGAAATGGGCTGAGTGCCCGGAGCTAACTCAATGCACAAGTCAATGTCCCTGTCGGGTGGCATACCCGGCAGGTCACCAGGGAATACCTCTGGAAACTCACGAACCACGGGCACAGACTTCATAGAAGAAACCTAAGCACTAGAATCACGAACATAGGCCAAATATGCCAAAAAACCCTTCTCGACCATGCGCCGAGCCTTCATATACGAAATAACTCTACCGGAAGAATGACTAGGAGTCCCTCTCAACTCCGAACGACGTACTCCTGGCAAGGCAAAGGTCACTGTCTTGGCATGACAGTCCAGAATGGCAGGGTAGGGAGATAAGCAATCTATCTCCAAAATAACATCGAAGTCAACCATATATCAAGAAGCAAAAGATCTACATGAGTCTCTAGACCACCAATAACCACTAAGCATGAACGGTAGACTCAATCTACCACAATAGATTCACCCACCGGGGTAGAAACATATACAAGAGTACTCAGGTCACGGGGCATAATCAGATAAGCAGCAAAATATGAAGACACATAGGAGAATGTAGAACTCGGATCAAATAAAATCGAAGCATCTCTGCTTTAAACTGAAACCATACATGTACTAACTACATCAACGGACTCAGCCTCAGGCCGAACAGGAATAACATAGCATTGGGGCGGAGCCCCTCCAACCTGAACATCTCTATGTCTACCCATTACGGCCGAGGACGAGGCCGAGGCAGAGCCAGGGCTCATCCCAGAGCAGCAGCATCAGTAGAGGACCCATAGGTAGACAGATCCAGGGCTCAGCCTAGAGCAGCAGCCCCAGCCGAGACAGAGCCAGGGCTCTGCCCATGATAGGCCACGAGAGGTAGGGGTCAACCTGACAGGAATAGCATAGCATCGGGGCGGAGCCCCTCCAACCTGAACATCTCTAGGTCTACCCATATCTCCACCTCTAACTATCTGGCATCCACCTCTGGCGCCTCGACCTCAACCTCTACCCCTAGCTGGCTGAGGGGGTGGGGGTGGGGGTGCACCTGATGCGGGAATCATAGCATGAGAACCCTGATACTGAGAATCCTTAGAAGCTCGGGGGCAGAACCTGGAAATGTTCCCCACACCACCACAAGTGAAGCAAGACCTCGGCTTCTGAGAATGATGTCCTTGAAACTGTCCTTGACGACCAGAATAACAACTCTGGAAGCTCTGAAGTAGCGGTGCACTGATAGGAACTGGTGGTGCACTGCAGGATACCTGGAGCGCTGACTGGAATGGCCTAGGAGGATGACCTCTTCCAGATGAATCTCTGCCTCCAGATGAGGCACCACTAAATCGACCAGAATGGCGAGGTCTCTCGTCAGACCCCTGACCACTACCATATGATAAGACCATCTCAATGCGCCTGGCCATATTGGCCGCCTCCTGGAATGAAATATCAGTACATGTCTCTCTGGCCATGTGGAGTCTAATAGGCTGAGCTAGACCCTCAATAAACATCCTCTCCCTCCCACGATTAGTGGGGAATATCATGATAGCGTTTCGGGCCAAAGTAATGAACCTGGTCTCCTACTGTTTAACAATCATAGATCCCTGCTGGAGGCGCTCAAACTGCCTCTGAAGATCCTCCCTCTGAGTAACTGGTAGAAACTTCTCCAAGAATAACTCGGAGAACTGAGGCCAAGTCAAAGGTGAAGACCCGGTTGGCCTGGTCAAATAGTAGTCCCTCCACCAAGTCTTGGCGGTACCAGAAGGACCGAATGTAGAAAAGTCAACTCAATTGGACTCCACGATGCCCATGTTCCGAAGAGCCACATAACAATTGTCTAAGAAATTCTGGGAATCCTTTGATGGTGTACCAGTAAATGTAGTAGGAAATAGCTTGGTGAACCGATCCAATCTCCATAAAGCATCGGCAAACATAGATGCCCCCTCAACTATTGGTGCCACAATCCTTGGCTGAGCTACTCCAGCTGTCTAAGGTACTAGAGTCTGGAAATGAGGAGCTAGCTGCTCTGGTGTGTGGGTAGCAGGAGTCTGGGTCCCTCCCCCAAGCTGAGAGACGGTTGGTGCAGTATGAAGAAGACCAGCCTGAGCCATGCTCTCCATAAGGTCCACTAAACGGACCAGAGCAACCTGAAGAACCGGGGTGGGAATGAACCCCTCTAGTACCTGAGTTGGTCCGACCGGAACTGCCTCAGCAGGAACCTCACCGGCAAAGTCTACATGTGAGTCCTCTACTGGGGTTGTTGCTCTGGGCTGAGCCCTGGCTCATCCTTAGTCTCGGCCTCGTCCTCGACCCCTCGTAGGAGCTGCAACAGGAGGATCGGGCTGCTGATCGGTAGATGAGGAAGCACGCGTTCTAGCCATCTGCGAGAGAATAGAATAGAAAATTAGTTAGCATTTAGAACTCAAATCGCATGACAGAGAAGAAAAGATGTGAAGTTATTTCCTAACTTTGCAGCCTTTGGGATAATTACACACGTCTTTGTACCGATCCCTCAGACTCTACCAAGTTTGTCTGTGAGTTGTGACACCTAAGAAACCTAGTGCTCTAATACCAACTTGTCACGACCTAAAATCCCACCTTCAAGCCGTGATGGTGTCTAACGGTGAACCACCGATACAAGCCAAGGTTTTGGTTAAGTTTACTTGTTTACAATTGAAATAACAATAATAACGAGAGAAAATATAATTAAAGAATGCGGAAGACTACTAAATTCAAGAACTTTAACGATAAATATCATAAAATCTTCCTCAATTAAACCCCTGAACCTGGTATCACAATCTCACAAACACTCTAAGATTTTACTAAATACAATGGTCTGAAATAAGTGAATACAACTGTCTTGGAATTACAGGATAAGATAGAAAATTAGAAAAAGGATACGCTGACGCCAAGGCCTGCGGACGCCTCCAGGACCACCTCAGTGTCGCCGTTGACTGAAGGCTACTCCCTGAATCACTGTCCACTGGGTCCGGCACTATAATCTGCACAACATAAAGAAGTGCAGGTGTAGCGTCAGTACAACCCACCCAATGTACAAAGTAAGTGCCGAGCCTAACCTCGACGAAGTAGTGACGAGGCTAGGACAAGACCACAAATAACACCTGTGCAATTCAATAGTATACAGGAAATAATGACAGGAAATAATCAAGTAAATACAACAAAGGGGAGAACATGCTGAGGAGAAAGGGCAACAACTAGCTAAAACAACAGAACAAGATAACAATTGAAATGTATAAATAATAGCAGGAATTAACAGCTCTGAACAAGTAAATAAACAGAAACGGCATGGCATGTCCCCTGGTGCATAACCTCACAATCGCTCAACACGGAATCTCCCCTCATGCATAAATAAATAATCACTCGGCACGGAATGTCCCCATGTGCATAACCTCACAATCACTCGGCACGGCATGTCCCCTCGTGCGTAAATAAATAATCACTCGGCACAGAATTTCCCCTCGTGCATAAATAGAAAAGTCACTCAGCACGGAATGTCCCCTCGTGCATAACCTCAAAGTCACTCGGCACAGAATGTCCCGTTGTGCATAAAATTTATAAAATCAACAATTTGATAGGAAAATTCAACAAATAGAAACCTCAAATGCACAGAAATATTCAACAAGGATTCTACAGTCCCGACAAGGGACTCAGCTATAAACAATCTCACTCGGAGGTATAATTTAGAAAATAATCGTCAACCGAACGAGTAAATAATAACATCCTACATCATGATATATCCTCAAAGTATCACTTCAAGAATAACAATTAATTAATAACACAGAGAATATCAAAGAACACTATGAAACTCATCAAGTTCGACTCACGGGCATACTTGACCATAACATATAGGTACCCGTCACCTCACCTATACGTTGGACATGGAATAACACATAGCAAATAAGGCTCTATACCTATTCCCTCAAGTTAAGGTTAGGCCAAACATTTACCTCAGCACCAAGAATGCATATCAAGCCTCTAGCACCGCTTTTCCTCTCAAACTCGACTCTGAAACAAACGTATCTAGACACAATTGACTCAATAACATCAATAATTACTCAACAATTCAATTCCAAGCCTAATTATAGATTTTCAAACATTGTTCCAAAAATTTCAAAATTCGGCCCCGGACCTGCTTGGTCAAACCACGAGGTTCGGACCAAAACCCGATGATCCATTCCCCCACCAGCCCGAATATACAATTTGTTTTGAAATTCAACCCCCAAATGAGGTTAAATTCCCAAAAAATCAAAAAGCCTTAACTCTACCCAAAACCCCAATTTCTACCCTTTAATTCCAAGATTTTAGGCCAAGAATCTAATAATTGTTGATGAAAATGGAAGAAAATGAAGTTAGGATTACTTACCTATGAAGCTCTGGTGGAAAAGGTCCTCCAAAATTGCCTAGGAGGGTTGGGGAAGAAGAAGTTTGAGAAAAATGGGGTAAATCCCGTAATGGGTTCTGTTTTTGGTATTTAAAATGAATGGGCGAAATAACTCACTGTGTTTGCAGCAAGGGGCCTGCGTTCGCACAGGCCACCTCTCACGACCCATTTCCGGAGTCGTGATGGCACCTGTCGTGGAACCAGGAAAGCCACCCATTTTATCTAACTAAATACAATCCCCAAAAAATCCCCTTGTTTTTACAAATTCTGAAATCCATAACAATAATAATAAATCCAGTATTTTGGGAAAACCAGTTTAATAAATTTAAAAGACCAAATCCTACAAATCCCGGATCCAGTGTCACACAATCATGAGATGCTAATACTTAATAAAAATCAAAAAGAAATGACTAACATAGTCTGAAAATAAATACGCCGGGTAGAAAAGAAAGAGAAGACGAGATCACGGTCGTCAGCTGCTACCTCGTCAACTCTGATGAAACGGATGTGCTCCCTGACCCGAGCTGAACTCCTTTATATCTAGATCTGCACACAAGGTGCAAGGGGTAACGTGATTACACCAACTCAATAGTAACGAAACCAAACTACAGGCTGAGAGGTAGTGACGGACTAAACCTCTGACAATTTAAACAACAGTATATAATTTGGACATGACAGTAATATCTCAGGAAATAAATACGATGTATCAAGATATGTTTGTAACTCTGCATACTAGCATGAATGCATATAGAATCATGAATGATGTGTACTCATTAATCAAACTCTCATAAGGTGGTCCACTCAGTACTAGAATACGGCCTTCAGGCCCAGGGAAGTGCATCCCGGATATTACATGATCACAAGTGACACAGTCAATAACCACGGAGAAATCCATCTCCAGAACATAACAACCACGGAGAAATCCATCTCCGGAACATAATAACCACGGAGAAATCCATATCTGGAATATCTGTGCGCTCACTGGGGGTGTATAGACTCCGAAGGGGCTCCTTCCGGCCGAAGCGCTATATCAAGCAAACGAAGGCATGATTTCACGATCGCTGCGGTGTGCAGTCCGACCTGATAACTGTCTCAAAACCAGGCTCCAAGCCTCACTTAGTCAGTACCTTCCACTCTCACTTACAATGCTCTAACATATGCAATTCAGCCCAAACAAATGATAATATAGAATAAACTAGAAACTTACGAGACTGAGGCATGAAACATATACTATAAGAGGACTGAGTACATGAAATCAATAATCACAGATAGAGACAACAATAATCGACCATTTCGGTCTAAACACATCGGCGTGAAGCCTTAACATTTATACTTAACATGTTTGCTATTTCGTTCCAGGTAATTACTACCTTCACATACAATATCAATCTGTGATAACCAGTAGACATTGCCATGGGATAAGCCAGGCTACAAATACCCGGTAAACGCCCGCATCCCCGTCATTTGGCAAATGCGTCACCATAATTAACAGAAAAATATCCAATAGTTTGGTGTTTCGAACCGTCAGTTCCAACTTTGGAAGCGTTACGTACCCCAAAACCGGCTAATACACTACTCCGCAGTTCCCTTGCCTCTAAATTCGGCCTCTGTGTGCTCCAAATCTACCAAGTTCAGAGTTTTATCATCAATATATGCTAAAGGAACAATTTCCAATTTAAAATATCAAAATTCACCTAAAAACCCGAATTTGGTCAAAACCAGACCCCCGGACCCACGTCTCAGAATTCAATAAAAATAACAAAACTAGAATCCTTATTCACTCGCGAGTCTACCCATATCAAATTCATCGAAATCCGACCACAAATGCCTATTCAAATCCCCAAAAGAATTTCCAAAACTTTCTTCCACTTTTCACCGAATTTCCACCTTAAATCACAAATTAAATGATGAAATTGAAGGCATACTTATGGAGTTTGACCAAAACCAAGTGATAAATACTTACCTCGATCAATTCTGTGAAAAATCCTTCAAAAATCACTTAATCCCGTGGTCCCTAGCTCAAAATATGAGAAATGGGTTCAAACCCTCGAATTGTATTTTTAATACTGCTGACCAGGTCTTTACTCATCGCGAACGCGGCCACCCGCACGCGTTCACGTAGAACAAACCAACCCCTCTTTCTCTTTACTCTATGCAAACACAACAACCATCACACGAACGCGGTGCCCAACCAGCCTCACCCTTCGCAAACGTGTACCTCTCCACGCGAATGCGTAGACCAAAACTCTGGGGTCCCCAATTGCCTTACTCCTCTATGCGAACACGTTCCCTTGAGCGCGAATGCGATGACTAGTTCACTCAGACCTCCGCATTCGCGTCCTCCTCTTCACAAACGCAATGAATAAAAATCTCAGCTCCCCAAATGACTCTCCGCGAACGCGGCATCCCACCCGCAAGCGCAATGAACAAATTCATTGCAACTAAAAACCAGAAAAATCTGCCAAGTTAAAATCCAAGAATTAGTCAGTTAACCACCCGAAACACACCCGAGGTCCTCGGGACCTCAACCAAAGTTACCAACACATCCCTTAATATCATTCAAACACCAAAACTAACATCAAAACACTAAATTTACATCGGATTCAAGCCTAGGAACTTTGAAATTTCTAAAATCCACCAATGATGCCGAAACTATCCAAAACAACTCCGATGACCTGAAATTTTGCAGACACATCCAAAATGACATTACGAACCTGTTCCAACTATCGGAATTCCATTCCGACCCCGATAGCCTATTTTTCTACTGCCAACCGGAAATCACCTAAACTAACTTTTTCCAATTCAAGCCTAATTCTACACCGGACATCACAAAAATATTATGAACACACTCCTAAGTCCCAAATCACCTAACAAAGCTATCTGAGCCATAAAATCCACATTCCGAGGTCGTTTACCAATAAGTCAACTCTCAGTTGACTTTTTCCATTATTAGACTATCTTTTAAAGACTAAGTTACTGAGTTCTCACTTAACCATTTCGATTTCAATCCTATCAACTCTAACACATCAATAATAGAATAACCAATTTATAACAAGTCAATAAAAGTAATTTAAATGCAGGTTTTTACAGAACGACAGACCGGGTCGTTACGTTCTCCCCTCGTAAAAAAATGTTCATCCTCGAACAGGTCTAGAAACATACCTGGAGTCTCAAACAAGTGAGGATATTTGCTCTGCATCTCCCGCTCGGTCTCCCAAGCACCCTCCTCTACTGGATGACCTCTCCAATTGACCTTTACTGAAGCTATCTCCTTTGACCTCAACTTTCTAACCTCGCGAGCCAAAATAGCCATTGGCTCTACCTCATAAGACATATCATCCTCAAGTTGAATTGTGCTGAAGTCTAACACATGAGACGGGTCACCAACATATTTTCTGAGCATTGACACATGGAATACCGGATGAACACTCGATACACTGGGTGGCAAGGTAAGTCTATAAGTCACATCTCCAACCTTCTGAAGCAACTCGATGGGACCAATAAACCACATACTTTACTTTCCTCTCTTTCTGAAACTCATAAAACCCTTCATGGAGGATACCTTTAGCAGTATCTTATCCCCTTCCATAAAAGATACATCCCGAACCTTCCAGTCTGCATAACTATTTTGTCTAGACCGCGTCGTGCGAAGTCGCTCCTGAATCAACTTCACCTTCTCCAACGCATCCTGAACCGAATCTGTGTCCAATAACTTAGCCTCCACAGGCTCGAACAAACCAACCGGCGATCTACACCTCCTACCATATAAAGCCTCATACGGGGCCATCTGAATACTGGACTAGTAGCTGTTATTATACGCAAACTCCGGTAATGGAAAAAACTGATCCCAAGAACCGCCAAAATCAATCATACAAGCCCGTAACATGTCCTCCAGAATCTGAATAGTCCTTTCCGACTGCCCATCGGTTTGAGGATGAAATGCAGTGCTCAACTCTACCTCAATACCCATACCTCTCTGTACGGCCCTCCAAAATTGAGATGTGAATTGAGTACCTCTGTCAGAAATAAGAGAAACTGGAACTCCATGCAATCGGACAATCTCCTTAATGTAAATACCAGCTAACCACTCTGAAGTATAAAAAGTGCTGACAGGTATAGAGTGCGCGGACTTGGTCAATCTATCCACAATAACCCAAATAGCATAAAAACTTTTCGAAATTCGTGGAAGCCGAACTACAAAATCCATGATGATCTGCTCCCACTTCCACTCCGGAATATCTAACCTCTCAAGTAATCCACCTGGTCTCTGGTGCTCATACTTGACCTGTTGGAAATTGAAACACCGTGCTACATACTCAACAATATCTCTCTTCATCCACCTCCACCAATACTGCTGCCTCGATCCTGGTACATCTTCGCAGCACCTAGATGAATAGAATACCGCGAACTATGAGCCTCTACTAATATTAACTCTCAAATACCATCCACATTCGGCACACAAATATGGCCCTGCATCCTCATAACCCTGTCATCATCGATAGTCACATCCCAGGCATCACCCTGACGAACTCTATCCTGACGAACTAACAACTGGCGGTCATAAAAATGTCGTTCCTTAATCTGATCAAATAAAGAAGACCGGGAAGCCATGCTAGCTACCACTCGCGGAGGGTCTGACAAATCCAATCTCACCAACTATCCTGCTAAAGCCTGAACATCAAGTGCTAACGGTCGCTCTGCTACTGAAAGTTAAGCCGGGCTCCCCAAACTCAAGGCATCAGCCACTACATTGGCCTTTCCCGGGTGATACAGAATAGTTAAGTCATAGTTCTTAAGAAGCTCTAACCATCTCCTCTGGCATAAATTCAACTCCTTCTGCCTTAGCAGATACTGCGAGATACAATGATCAGTGAAGATCTCACACTGTACACCATACAAGTAATGCCGCCAAATCTTTAAGACATGAAAAATGGCAGCTAACTCAAGATCGTGCACTGGATAATTATTCTTGTGTACCTTCAACTGTTTGGATACATAGGTAATCACCCTACCGTCCTGCATCAAAATTGCTCCCAATCCAACTCTAGAAGCATCACAATAGACTGTATAAGAACCTGAACCTATAGGCAATACCAATACTGGAGCTATAGTCAATGCTGACTTGAGCTTCTGAAAGCTCTCCTCGCACTCATCGGACCATCTGAATGAAGCACCCTTCTGGGTCAATCTGGTCAAAGGTGAAACAATACAAGAAAATCCCTCCACAAAGCGAAGGTAATAACCCTCCAAACCCAAGAAACTCCTAATCTCCGTAGCTGAGGAAGGTCTGGGCCAACTTTGCACCGCCTCTATCTTCTTCGGGTCCACCTGAATACCCTCACTAGACACCATGTGACCCAAGAAAGCTACTGAACCAAGCCAAAACTCACATTTGGAGAACTTTGCATAAAGTTTCTCCTCCCTCAATAGCTGCAACACAACCCTTAAATGTTGAGCGTGCTCCTCCTGGCTACGAGAGTACACCAGGATGTCATCAATGAACACAATAACAAATGAATCAAGGTAAGGCTGAAACAATTTGTTCATCAAATTCATGAACGTGGTTGGTGCGTTGGTTAGCCCAAAAGACATAACCAGAAACTCATAGTGGCCATATCTGGTCCTAAAAGCGGTCTTCGGAATATCAGAATCCCGAATCTTCAGTTGATGGTACCCACACCTCAAGTCGATCTTGGAGAACTCCCTAGATCCCTGAAGCTGATCGAACAAGTCATCAATTCGGGGCAAAGGATACCGGTTGTTCAGTGTAACCTTGTTCAACTGCCTATAATTAATGCACATACGCATGGATCCATCTTTCTTCTTTACGAACAACACCGGTGCACCCCAAGGCGACACACTTGGCCGAATAAATGCCTTATCTACGAGTTCCTGAAGTTGTTCCATCAATTCCTTCAACTCTGATGCGGCCATGCGGTAAGGAGGAATAGAGATAGGCTGGGTCTCAGGTATAGGTCGATACCAAAATCAATGTCCCTGTCAGGTGGCAAGCCTGGCAGGTCTGCTGGGAAAACGTCCTGGAACTCACGGACCACGTAAACAGAATCAATGGAAGGAGTATCGTTACTAGCATCCCTCACAAAGGCCAGATAAGACTCACACCCCTTCCCAATCATACGATAAGCCTTCAGAAAAGAAATCACCCGGCTAGGCACGTACTCCACCGAACCTCTCCACTCAATCCCTGGCAATCTAGGCATCCCTAAGGTCACGGTCTTGGCATGACAATCGAGAACCGCATGGTTAAGAGATAGCCAATCCATACCTAAAATCACATCGAATTCAACCATGCTATGTAATAAAGATTTGGCCGGGTCTCCCGACCCCCAATAGATATAATACAAGACCGGTACACCCGGTCTGCCAAAACAGTATCCCCTACTGGAGTCGACACATGAATAGCTGAAAACAAGGACTCACGGGGTGTATCCAAGAAATGTGCAAAGTGTGAAGAAACATATGAATACGTAGAACCAGGATCAAATAATATTGTAGTATCCCGGTGATACACTGAGATAATACCTGTAATCACTGCATCTGAATCCATGGCATCTGATCTGCCCGAAAGTGTGTAGAAACGGGCCTGCCCTCCACCTAACCGACCTCTCCCTATGGGGCGGCCTCTGCCTAACTGACCTCCACCTCTAGCTGCTTGAGCGTGTGGTGTAGTAACTGGTGCTGAAGCTGGAGGCTGGTTCCTGTGCTAAAAGGAACTACCAGTAAGGCGGGGACAATACCTCTTGATGTGACCTAGATCCCCACACTCGAAACAACCTCTACCAGTAATTGGCGATGGGGACTGAAGGAACCCCTGGGACCTGGGTAGCTGCTAGAAGAACCATGTGCTGAGGAATCCTGAACTGATGGTGGTCGAGAAGAGCTCTGGGCTGGAAGTCCACTGAATGAGAAACGGTCCGGAGGAAAGCTACAGGGACCGTGTCCTGATGAAGCACCACTGTAAGCTAGACGGGCTGGCGGAGGAGGCCTGAATGATCTGCCTCTACTGTGTCGGTACTGACCTCCCGAGTGATCACCACTATAATTACCAGAACCTAGGGGCCTCTTGGCTTCCCTCTCAAAACTCTCCTGGCGGCGCACTGACTCAATCTCCCTGGATACGTCAACTACCTCCACAAAAGAAGCACCGGATACCCTCTCTCTGGTAAGAAAAACCCGTAGCTGGTAAGAAAGACCATCAACAAATCTCTAAATCCTTTCCGTATCTGTGGAAACTATCCAGATGGCATGACAGGCTAACTTAGAGAACCTCATCTCATACTGCGTCACGGTCATGTCTCCCTGACGTAACTGCTCGAACTCTCTGGGCAGCTCTTCTCTACGAGACTATGGTATATACTTCTCCAGAAAGAGAATGGAGAACTGGTTCCATGTAAGGGGCACTGCATCAGCAGGCCAGCACGTCTCATAGGTCTCCCACTAAGCAAGTGCAGCTCCTGAAAACTGGAATGTAGTGAATGGAACCCCGCTGGCCTCTAATATCCCTGCAATACGTAGTATCCTCTAACACTTTTCCAAGAAAGCCTGGGCATCCTCGCCCTCTGTGCCCCTAAAAGTCAGAGGCTGGAGTCTGCTGAACCGCTCCAACCTACGCTGCTCAGCGTCAGCTAAGGCTGGGACCACATAATCTTGTGCCGGAGCAATCTGCTGTACTGGGGCTGCCCCAGGTGTCTGAAGTCCCTGGATGACCTGCTCAGGTGTCTGGGCAGCTAGAGTCTTGATGCTTCCCCTGGCCTGAGAAGTAGTAGTAGTGGACATAGCGATGGCATGTGCCAAGCTGGTGCACACCGTCAAAATCTGGGCTAGGGTCTCCTGAAGACCCGGAATCATAATAGGCACTGTTGGTGCCTGAGTTTTCCCCACCAGAATCACAGATGCGGGGACCTGCTCCTAAGTAACGGGAGGGTCCACAGGTGCTGCCCCGGCTGCTGTGCGGGCTGCACCCCTCCCTCTACCACGGCCTTGACCTCGGGCTGGTCCTACTGGGAACTGGTCACCACTATCATTAGCACGAGTCCTCACCATATGTGAGAGAATGAAAATAACAGAAGTTTAGTTTCAGAGTTCAACAGAGTCGCATGACAAAATTCAAAGAATGTGAGATTTTTCCTAAAGGTTCTGCAGCCTCTCGAAGATAAGTACAGATGTCTCCGTACTAATCCGCAAGACTCTACTAAACCTGCTCATGACTAGTGAGACCTATTTAACCTAGCACTCTGATATCAACTTGTCATGACCCATTTCTGGAGTCGTGATGGCGCCTGTTGTGGAACTAGGCAAGCCACCCATTTTATCTAACCAAATACAATCCCCATAAAAAGCCCCTTTTTTTACAAATTCTGAAATCCATAACAATAATGATAAATCTAGTAATTTGGGAAAACCAGTTTAATAAATTTAAAAGACCAAATCCTACAAATCCTGGATCCAGTGTCACACAATCATGAGCTTCTAATAATTAATAAAAAAAATGACTAACATAGTTTGAAAATAAATACGACAGGTAAAAAGGAAAGAGAAGACGAGATCACGGTCGCCAGCTGCTACCTCGTCAACTCTGATGAAACGGATGTTCTCTCTGACCCGAGCTGAACTCCTCTGTACCTGGATCTACACACAAGGTACAGGGGTTAACGTGAGTACACCAACTCAGTAGTAACGAAACAAAACTACGGGCTGAGAGTACTGACGGACTAAACCTCCGACAATTTAAACAGCAGTATATAATTTGGACATTAGAGTAATATATCAGGAAGTAAATACGATGTATCAAGATATGTATGTAACTCTGCATACTAGCATGAATGCATATAGAATCATGACTGATGTGTACTCATTAATCAAGCTCTCATAAAGTGGTCCACTCAGTACTAGAATATGGCCTTCATGCCCAGGGAAGTCCATCCCGGATATTACATGATCACAAGTGACATAGTCACCAAGTACTGAGGAAAAGGGCAATCTAGCCCCCCATGGAGAAATCCATCTCCGGAACATGATAACCACGGAGAAATCCATCTCCGGAACATAACAACCACGTAGAAATCCATCTCCGGAACATAATAACCACAGAGAAATCCATATCCGGAATATCTGTGTGCTCACTGGGGGGGTATATAGTCTCCGGAGGGGCTCCTTCCAGCCCAAGTGCTATATCAAGCCAACGAAGGCATGATTTCAGGATCGCTGTGGTGTGCAGTCCGATCTCATAACTGACTCAAAACCAGACTCCAAGCCTCACTCAGTCAGTACCTTCCAGTCTCACTTACAATGCTCTAACATATGCAATTCAGCCCAAACAAATGACAATATAGAATAAATTAGCAACTTATGAGACTGAGGCATGAAATATATACTATAACAGGATTGAGTACATGAAAATTATAACCACATATAGAGACAAAAATAATCGACCATTTCGGTCTAAACACATCGGCGTGAAGCCTTAAAATTTATACGTAGCATGTTTTCTATTTCGTTCCAGGTAATTAGTACCTTCACAGTACAATATCAATCTGGGATAACCAGTAGACAGTGCCATGGGGTAAGCCCGACTACAAATACCCGGTAAACGCCCGCATTCCCGTCACTTGGCAAGTGCGTCACATTAATTAAAAACAAATATTCAATAGTTTGGGGTTTCGAACCCTTCGTTCCAAGTTTGGAAGCATTACTTACCTCAAAACCGGCTAATACACAACTCCAAAGTGCCCTTGCCTCTAAATTCGGCCTCCGAGTGCTCCAAATCTAGCAAGTTCATTATTATCATCAATATAGGCTTAAGGAACGATTTCCAATTGAAAATATCAAAATTCACCCAAAAACACGAAATTTGTCAAAACTCGACCCTCGGTCCAACATCTCGGAATTCGATAAAAATCACTAAACTAGAGCCCTTATTCACTCACGAGTCTAGCCATATCAAATTCATCGAAATCCCACCTCAAATGCCCATCAAATCCCCAAAAGAATTTCCCAAACTTTCTTCCACTTTTCACCGAATTTCCATCTTAAATCACAAATTAAATGATGAAATTAAATGCATAATCATGGAGTTTGACCAAAACAAAGTAAGAAATACTTACCCCGATCAATTCTCTGAAAAATCCTTCAAAAATCGCCTAATTCCGTGATCTCTAACTCAAAATATGAGAAATGGGTTCAAACACTCGATTTGGATTTTTAATACTGCTGACCAGGTCTTTAGTCATCGCGAACGCAGCCACCCGCACGCGTTCGTGTAGAACTAACCAACTCCTCTTTCTCTTCACTCTATGCGAACGTGACACCCATCACGCGAACGCGATGCCTAGCCAGCTTCACCCTTCGCAAACGCGTACCTCTCCACGCGAACGCGTAGACCAAAACTATGGGGTCCCCCAACTGCCTTACTCCTCTACGCGAACACGTGCCCTTGACCGCGAACGCGATGACTACTTCAATAAGACCTCCGCGTTCGCGTCCTCCTCTTTGCGAACATGATGAATAAAACTCTCAGATCCCCAAATGACGCTCCGCGAACGCGGCATCCCACCCGCGAACGCAATGAACAAATTCTCTACAACTAAAAACCAGAAACACCCGAAACACACCCGAGGTCCTCGGGACCTCAACCAAAGTTACCAACACATCCCTTAATATCATTCAAACTTAGTTGCACTATCAAAACACCAAAAAAAACATCAAAACACCAAATTTACATCGGATTCAAGCCTAAGAACTTTGAAATTTCTAAATACACCAACGATGCCGAAACTATCCAAAACAACTCCGATTAACCTGAAATTTTGCAGACACATCCAAAATGACATTACGAACCTGTTCCAACTTTCGGAATTCCATTCCGACCCGAATGCCTATTTTCCACTGCCTACCGGAAATCACCGAAACTTACTTTCGCCAATTCAAGCCTAATTCTACACCGGACATCACAAAAATATTCTGAACACACTACTAAGTCCCAAATCACCTAACGAAGCTATCCGAGCCATAAAATCCGCATTCTGAGGTTGTTTACCAATAAGTCAACNATTCCCCATTATAGGCTATCTTTTAAAGACTATGTTACTGAATTCTCATTTAACCATTCCGATTTTAAGATTATAAACTCTAACACGTCAATAATAGAATAACCAATTTATAACAACTCAATAAAATTAATTTAAATGCAGGTTTTTATGTAACGACAAACCGGTTCATTACACCACCTCCCCCCTCCCCTGAGCCTCCGCGATCGCATACACACTAGTGCATTCGCACAGTGTGTTTCGCTACCCAGCCCCAGCCCACTTCTAACCCTATGTGTTCACGCCTGGTTGGGTGCGTTTGCACAGCACTAACCAACCCCCTCCCCAAGTTACCCTGTGCGTTCTCATGAGGTCTCGCGCGTTTGCAAAATACGAACTCTCAAACACCATAAACATCACAAAACATGAGATTTTTCAACACTTTAGCACTCTGACACCTACCCGAAACTCCCCCGAAACCCTCGGGGCTCAAAACTAAACATACACACAACCTCAAAAACATACTACGGACTTCGGCTAATCAAAACACCAAATTAACATCAGAAACATCAAATTAAACCTCAAACTTCATAAATATTCTCAAAACTTCATTAACTTCCACATTTTCCATTTTTAGTCTGAATCACGTCAAACTAATTCCGTTTCTTACCAAATTTCACAGATAACTCATATAAATTATATTGAACTTGTTCCAGGCTCCGGAACCATAATACGGGCCCAGTTTCATAGGTTTCACATCAAATCTCATTTTTAATAACCTTTATATTTTTCAAAAAATAATTTTCTTTAAAAATTCATTTCTCGGACTTGGGACCTCAAAATTCAATTCCGGGCATACGCCTAAGTCCCATATTTTCCTACGGACCCTCCAGGACCGTCAAATCACGGATCCGGGTCCGTTTACAAAAAAATTGGATCAAAGACAACTTTATTTAAATCTCAACACAAAAATATCATTTTTATCAGCTTTTCACATAACGGCTTCACGGCTATACACCTGGGATGCGCACGCACATCGATGTGAGATATAAGGAGGTTTTTCACGGCCTCAGAACACATATTTAGCTAATATTACACGGGATGACCTTTTGGGTCATCACATGATTGTTTTGACTGGCCTCTAATTGATTTACTACTTACCTTATTTAGACTCAATCCTGTCTACTGATTTACCTCGTGAAGGACTCTCCTTAATTTACATCTTACTTGCTGTTAATTTATTCCCGTTAAGCCCTACTTTACTTATTAATTGATGATGCATGCCTTATTTGTGAGCAATTGATTTTCCTTGCCTTATTTGGTTTACTCTACTCTATGCTATATAAAACTTTCATTGTTCTGATTTTAAAACACGACAAACACACATGAACACACATAGAAATACACAGAAACACACACACACAAACTCTTATTCTCGCACACACACAACTGTAGTTCTTTCTATTACTTCTACTTGCTGCACTGTCTAGCCGGCTGAAAGCCAAGGCTAGACTCTTGGATTCTACTTGCCTTCACCTTCCTATTTGCTAACTCTTAACTAGTATGCCTCCACTTTTGTTATCATTCTATATGATATGTAGTTAGACCTCAAAATACTTATGGTTGCCTTATGTTTTTCTGTTTATTGCTCTTAACCAGCATGACTTAATTTCGGTTGATTTGTCCTGTCCTATATGTTAGTATGGCGTACTCATGTTTGATGCATGACACTTGTTTACTTGTTTCTCAACTAGCATGCCTCAATTCCTGTCCTGTTTTATGTGTTGATAATTTACCTTAACATGTTCCTAGTCAATTCATGATTCCTGTACTACTATGATTTAAATTCCTGCTACTTTCTCTGTATGGCTGTCTGATTAGCCATTTAACTCCAGCATGTCTCTGTTTGATCCATGACACATACTTATCTTTTTCTGAACTAGCATGCTTTAGTTTCTACCACCCTACTCTACAATATGTGCTCTTCTGGCTGTGTACTCTTAATTTTAGCATGTTGTTCTGATCCCACCTAGTAATAGTTAATCAACTAAGCCAATGTGAAACCTTGTTCTGTTTATTGTCTAACTACTGGACTTCATGCCTTAATTTAACCTGCTAAATGTTGTTATGTCTTGCTTGTAGTTTTTGTAATGTGGTAATATATTCACTTCTAAAATCCAAACTATTTTCTAATAAAACTATCTCCTGCTTTTATATACTATTTTCAACTCCCACTCTTAGATATCTAGGGTCATGCCCCCCCTCCCCCCCCCCAAGTGTGAGCACTGCCTAGGAGTCTATGAGACTCCTCCGAACTCTGAAACATTGGGGCCGGCCTTCCAAACTTTATTACAAAAACGGTTTCTTTGAAAAGGTTCCGGTGTGAGCATTGATCGGGGTCACTGAGGCCCTTGGGAACTTTGATACACCAAAAGCCCATTTGGTGTATTGTGAACTACTGGTGTACTCCAGACTTGATTGATGGTCTAGCTTCCAGGTTGAATTCGCGCCTGCCAAGGCTCCCTATAGTATAGTGATTTTCATTATGTAACTCATTTTTATTGGCCTGAAATAATAATCTTTGTAAAACAGATATGGGGTTTCTAGTAAAAGATGGTAGGGATTTATATATATATATATTTTTTGGGTTGGGGTAGAAATCATGCCTATAGGATTGTTGTGATTATTTATATGCATTAGAGACCATGCCTATAAGACTTATCTCATTATTTGTAGTCCTGAATTTCATACCAGCATCCTAGAAATTTTGTTATAGGACGATTATCAATTATGCATCAAAATCCATGTTTATGCATATTCTCAAGTCTCAATGTGCATTAGAAACCATGTCTGTAGGATCTTCTTTGGGAATTAACAAACTTGTCTAACATTCTTTTAACATCAATCAATTCTCTACCCGGCCCAACCCCTAGTTAATCTGAGCCTTTGATCTAATGAGATCAACGGCCCAGATCCGTTCTTACCATAATTAATTCCTAACTACCCCTTCCCCGACCCCTCATTCTTTGAGGCCGACTCTCTCTCTATCTCTGGTCTCTCTCTCTCTCCCTTCTCTCTAGAACCTTCCCTGTTCACCTCCTTCTTCGATGAAGTTTTTCTCTTCTCCGGCCACCTTCGACCACCATCCTTTCGACCACCAGCCTCCATAACCCCTCCTTTCTCCTGTTCACCTCGTCTCTGAGACCTTTAAGGGTTTTGACCATGCCCAGCTCACTACTGGAACTCCTGCTTTGGTTGTTTTCGGCCTTTCTCCGGTGGGGTTTTTACTCGATTATGCTATAACCACCACTATCCCTGAGTTTCACGGCAGGTTGCCCTATTTTTCTCTGGTTTCTTATGAAACCCTAATTTTGGCTTAAACATATTAAATATCTATATTTTTAACGATTTAAACTTATTCTCGTATGTTTTACACTATTCTCAACTTGATCTCTAAGATTTTTAAGTTTTAAAATGTTTTGGTTTCCTTTCAAAACTAGGGTTTCTCAAAACCTCTTTTGTGCTAGTTTTTAACTGAGTTTCCTTTCATTCTTAAGTCTTTTCTCTACATATTATGATGATTTTATGACTTTTATCTTGTTTATATTAAATGCCTTAATTGTTTTGGACTTCCGTGTTTGGGTCTTCTTGCTGCTTGATTCGTGCTAGGTTTTTTGTAATTATCATGCTTCGAATGAGTATTTAGTTTAATTGCATCATATCTGCGTGATTATATTCTTGTTCATCCCTTGCCTCTTTCTGTCAATGATGCTAAGTCTGCCTGTTTGCTACGATTGTTTGCCTTACTTATTTATATGATGAAGTATTGTGTTATAACTCTCTCTTGACTGATTCTGATTCCCTTATTTGATGGTTTAAAGTTTCTTTAAAACCCTAGAATGCTACTCGTTTGTTTAAATTGATTGATTTTTACTAAATCACTCCTTAATTGGAGTTCCTGAACCTGGTCCTAATTGTTTGTCCTATTGTTTAGTAAACCTGATTCTTTCCTTGATTGAGTCTTGATTGATTTGTACTTTTCCTTATGCAACTATGTGTTTTACCATTTGAATTTGAACGCCTTTACTTTAGGGAGTAATTGTTTTGGTTAACAGATCTTGATTATTTCCTTACTTAGTATTGTCACACCTCTTTTTTCCACTACCCCCTCTCCGGATTAATGAAGGGGTAATAAGGGAGTTTTTCCAATTAAAGTGGCATTACTTGGATTTGGAAATTATTTTATTAATTTTTAGATTCGCCACCCGGATTTTTGACGATGTTCCGGGACACCGTTTATTGAAATCTCAAATCGAGGAAATTTAGACTCTGTTTAAAAATGTCTGCGAATCAGAAATCCGGGTAAGGAATTCTGTTAACCCGGGAGAAGGTGTTAGGCACTCCCGAATTCCGTGGTTCTAGGACGGTCGCTTAACTATTAATATTTGGCCTAATTATCTAATTATTTACATGTTTCAAAACTATTGTGCATTTAGCCTTTTTAAATTTTAACCGCTTTTAATATTTATGGATTTAACTTGAAACAAGTCATGATGGTGTACACTTGTTTGTTTTGGAAACATTATAACTGCGCCATATGAAATGCACCCGTAATTACAACGTGTGATTTTTATTATAATTTTAAGTTGAAGACGGGGACATGAGTTGTCGCACCCGAGTGTAGATTGTGTGGTCAAGACTATGGTCATGACGGTTTTATAGTGCCTATTTGAGGCAATGTTCAATCATTCTCTATGTTTTCTATTTTTGAAAGAGCGTTTTAGTTTTAAGATCAATTAGGACGTTTATGGATATATCTTAGACAAGTCACGATGGCGTGCACTTGTTGTTTTTTAGCACATGGCAAAATGTCACATGAAATGCACCCGTGATTGCTATGTGCATTTTTTTTAGTTGTTTAGAGTTAAGGGTCGGGTGCATGAGTTGTCACTCCCGAGTGTATGTTATGGTATTTTTGGAATAATATTCGATTCTTTATCAAATTTCAATCTAAAGGGCATGATTCTATCTATAAGGTATGTGAAGATTGTCTAAAATTAAACTTACCAACCTAAAGGACAAGATTTTTAGGCTATGGCCATATTATAGCCCAATTGTTTCATTTAACTCTTTTGGCTAATCCTAATTGTGGCTAATTTATAGGGAGGTCACTAGTTTAGGAAATCCAACTAAGTCTTGATAATCTTTACTTTTCAAAATAGGAAATGTGGTAATCAAAATACATGTTCATTCATACATACACTTAAAAGCATAACACAACTGATTTTCTGGTTTTCCATTCTTAGGAAACCTAAACATAAATCTAAAATACTCATTAATTCTGAAATGGATCGGCAAGGTAAAATCATGCTACTTTCAGAACTTTTATGATTTCTAGCAAAAGATCGAACCACATGCAGTCTTATTAATTTTGAAACAACAATTCTTACCAATTTAAATAGCCTAATCTCATGTTTCTAAAGGATCAAAGTTCACCCGTATTTATACATTTATTTTCGCAGATTACAAGATGCAAGATAAACTGAAGATAGTCTGCCAATTCCATTCATATTGAAAACTCTACTGAATTTGAAATAATCATTTTTTTTGCAAAATCTGACGGGTGTTTATATAGATTTCATACATGTTCCTTTTATCTAGTTGTATTACTATCATAACAGAGAAAAAATATAAAATTCAAAACTTTAGGAACATGAACAAAACTGAAATTGGATAAATAGTCCAGTCTTTAAATTACATAATTCTGAAAATAAATACAGGCTACTACTATCAAGGTACATTTTCTAGAAGAGGGGAAACTAAAAAAAATGAAGTTCTTTAGCTAATTCTTCTCACTTGAATTCCCTTAAGGCCATATACTTGAGTCTTCCACTGTAGTCTGTAAAACACCCCAATTAATTAAGTGTGTTATGCATTCATTAGACTAAACAGGACTATGACAAAAGGCCAAGTTTAGATTTGATGATGCTTATACTAAGCTATACTAAATGACCGAATCATTTGTGCACTCTCTTGGTATGAATATGATCATCAAAAGATCAAACTCAAATCCAGAATATCATTTTTCATACCTTGGACCTTTTGTCCATACTTATTCCTTGACTTGATTATTTAGGCATTTTTTAGAGGGTAAATCTGATCGTATTAAGGGAATCAGATTATTTTCTCTAAGAAGCCTTTTAATTACCCACTTCATAACCGTAAAGGGTGATTTTCAGCACCCTATGCTACTGTTTATGCACTACCAAGGGGTGAATTTGACTATTAAGAAGTCAGATTCATCTACCCTAGTGCTAATACTAACACAATTCTAAACTATATAGAAACTTTTCTTATTTAGGCATTTTTAGAGGATGAATCTGGCCATTCAAAGGTTCAGATTCCTCACTCTAATGCCTTTCTTAATTACATATTTTATACCCTTTAAAGGGTAAACTTCAGCCAGCCATACTAGTGTTTGTGCACTGTCATGGGGTGAATTTGACTATTGAGAAGTTAAATTCATCCACCCTAGTGCAATCTATCTTAATAATAAACTACTGCAGGTATAAGAACTAACATCTGAATAATAAAGGTGTTTATAAACTAGTTAAATCTGAACTATATACAGAAGAGACTAAGGTAGACTTCAAAAGTTAGGAACTCCACAAAATATACTTGCCTTTCCAATATAACATTCAAACCCTCTACACATAAAAAGGAACATGCACAACATTTCAGTACCACATTTTTTCATACAGGTCTATACATAAACAGATTTGAAACAACAGAATCATGGAGGAAAGATAGAAGATTTCAGATCTTTTTTATTTCATAAAAAAGGCTCAGTTTTATGATACGCTCAATTTACACCTTATAAAAGTGTAAGCGATCTTTGTCAAATATAGGAAACCAACAAGGTTGGGGTCGAATCCCACATAGAACAATATGAGGGCGATTAGGAATGCAAGAGAATTATCACTTATCGCGCAATGCCAAACAAATAATATGTTGGGTTTTGAAAAGTGTTTATAACTAAATGCGAAAATATAAACTAATCTAGAAAGCAATTAAAATGATCAATGGAGACAAGAATGAATGCATCGGGAATTACACTCAAGTAACGATCCAATGTATTTCACGATTTTACAAATATGAGCGAGTTTATGTTAATTAGCCACGGATAATAATTCTTAATTAGCTTTTTCAATAAGACTTCCAAATTGAATTATTCCTAATCCAATTAAGAGATTAAGCACACCCGGATATGGCTACAAGTAGTTCAATCCTATCCCTAGGTAGAATCTATAAAGTGAGGGTTAAAGCCGCAAGTTCTTGTTAATTAATCTTTCCCAACCCCAAATTTTCCTTCCCAAAATTAATTCGGAGTTAATGGGCGAGTCCTAGGGTTAGCTAATCCCTTTGGAAACATTAAAGAACAAGAATAATTAAAGAAACAATAATTCACTTCATAAATACATAAAAATCACTCAATACATAAGCACAACAAAGTATTTAATCCACACTTTAAATATGAATACTTCCATAAACAAGATTCAAGTGTTGGAAATAAATACTACACACTTAAATATTCAATACAAAGCAAGGAAATGAAGAAATGAACATAAATGGGTAAGAAATTCTCAACCACAAGCTTCAAATCTTCAAGACCCAAGTGTGTGTGCAAACCCTAGCTTCCAAAACTTGTTCTTCTAAGCCAAAGACCTCTTCTAAGATGTAAAAATGTCAAAAGTCTGAAAAGTTATCCAAAAGTATCTGCTAGGTCGAGTATTTGTGGGTTTTGGGATTGGGAAAATGTGAATTGGCAATTCTGCCCAGAACTGATTCCCGTTGACCGCACTTGCGGAAGAATCCTCGCAGGTGCGGCTCCGCAGATGCGGATTTCACGTCGCAGGTGCGGCTCCGAGTGGACTTGCTCTTCTTAGCAGATGCGGACCAAAACACTGCACCTGCAGTTCTGCAGATATCGATAACACGTCGCAGGTGCGGCTTCAGTGCATTTGAGCTTTTTCCGCAAATGCGGTCCTTCACTTCGCAGGTGCGATGTCGCACAAGCGACCAATCGTCCGCAGGTGCGAAATCACTGAAGGATATTTCCCTTTTTCCACTCTTTTTTTGCTCAATTCCATTTCAATTCAATGAATGTCACTTCATGGCATCATTTTCCTGAAAATCGAACAATACACACTATAAAAGACCTCATGTTATCATTAAAGGACACAAAATCTAACGGAAAGAGACTAAAATGAGTGGTAAAATCACCACTCATCATACACAAAACAAGTATGGGCTAATCGACAACCAGCAACCAAATTCATAGCATTAGAACACAAACTACTGACTCAGAGTCTTAAAAGGGAAGTCATACTTGAAGCTAAAATGGTAATAGACAGTAAAACATAGGGACAGAATGCAGGAATAGTCATAATGAGGACAGGGGTCTACTACACATAATTAGTCATGCCAAATGGATTTAATCAGATAAATTAGGAGTCTAAAATGCGAAATGAGCATGCTAGTTAGGAAGTAAACATGAATTCAAGTAAATATGATGGCTAAAGTAACAAACAAGAAGAGTGAAACCTAGACATGTTGGTTAAGTAGTAAACCAAGTTAATTAGACAGTAGTTATGCTAGTATAGAAAGACACAGCCTTAATAGAAGCAAAGCAACAAGGAGCACATAGATTTGAATCTCAGAATGACATTGTGATAGGAACATACCAGTTAAGGAAGCAAATGCAGAAAGTAAAGTAGGTATAATTCCACAGTCTAGCCTTGGCTTTCAGCCGGCTAGACAAGCAATAGGCACAAGTAGTAGAAAGAGAGATGAGAGGAAAGTTGTGTGTGTGTGTGTGTTTGAACTATTGTTCGTGTCTTTGAGAGGCAGAAGAATAGTGTATATATAGCACTTAAGGGGTCAATCAAAATAAGGTAAAAGAATCACAGTTCAATCAATTAGGAGAAACTAATCAGTCACAGAATCAATTCCCATAGGGGAGTCCGGAATAGACCCCTTAATTGGGGGGTAATCAATTAACGAACACAACAGAGGGTCCAATTAAGGTAAGGACTCAAAAACATTCCATGTAGGGAGTCAGCCAAATCCCAAACTGTACTGATAATTAATTAAGGCGAGTAAATCAATCAAGGTCACAAATAAGGAAACAAGTAAAAATCCCAGCAAATATGGATTTTAACAGGACAGTCATTCGAATCCCTAATAGGAATCAATCAGTAGAAATCTCAAAGAATACCGATTTAACAAGAAAGATTGTTCAAATCCCTAATAGAAATCAATCAAGTAAAAACCTCACAGAAATACCGGATTTGATAAGAAAAGCTGGTTCGAATCATCAATAGAGATCAATTAGGGCAAAAATCCAAAAGAATACTGGATTTTAACAGGGACAAATTGTTCAAATAGAAATCAATCAAGTAAAAGCCCAAAGAATACTGCTTTTAACAGGGAAATCATTCAAATCCCTAAATAGAATCAGTTAATACGATTGATTCACAGAAATAAATATAGTAATGGAAAAAATAGAAGAAATCAGTGTAACCATTAGGAATACCTAGGGTTCGAGCATACATGCAAAGATTAACCAAACACGTAAAGAGATGGCTAGATTAAACATTGAAAGCAGAAAATCTTTTAACGAGGAGTCTGGGAAGAACCCTAGTTTTAGAAAGAGTGACTAAAATCGAAATAGTTAATTAAAATAAGAGATCTTTAAAGAAAAATACCTAATAATACTCGAATCACCTCAGATCTATAAAGATCTGAGAAGAATTGAACAATAGTGAAACTAGGGTTTTCAGAAAATAACAAAGATGAAGAGAATCAGTTGAAAACCCACAGATTCATACTAAAAGCAAGAGGAAATCCATACTCACAAATGAAAGTGACCTGAGACAGGCCAGTAGACAACTTTTAGGCAAGAACAAGGTCGAATCTCCACGAGATTCTTCTAAGGACTCATAAAATCAAAGAGCCAGGGAGTATAAGAGACCAGTAGTAGTCGGAGAATGCATGAAAACTCCATAGATGGGAGCTTTTTTGCTGGTGACGGCGATTAGGGTTAGGGGTGAGTTGAGAGAGAATGGGAGAGGTAAGGGTACCAGTGATGGCGGAAATGAAAGAATGAGGGGGGTTAGGGTTTGGGTTTGGGTGTTGAATTAAAAAGGCAAGTAATGTTGTGGACCGTTGATCTAAAAGATCAACGACCACATATGAACGAGGCTATTACGTCGGGCAGGTATAGGTTGGGCCTGGGGAGGGGGGGTTGAAATTGGGCTGGTATTAAAAGGGGTTTGGGGGTAGGTTCGAAAAAATAAAAGGAATAAAAGGGATATTTTTTAAATACTCAATTAATTGGTAAAAAATAATTTATAAAATAATTAACAGATAATAACAAATATTTTTCATGCATAGAAATGTTTTAAAATAATTACTCAATATTTTAAAAATGCAACAAGCTATTTCATGGTAAAATAATGTAATAATTCATGCATGGGCTATAATTGCAAATTTATTGTAATTATAATCCAAGAAATGTAAATGTGGTGGGCTATAATTGCAAAGTTATTGTAATTATAATCCAAGAAATATAAATGTGGCTATTTGTGAAATAATTTGAGCTTAATATAAATATAAATAGCAATATTAAACCATGAAATTGTTATAAAGTCCTCTGTGATGTAAATTTGTAATTATTTATATAAATAAAATACTGGGATAAATTAATTAAAAATCCCTAAAAATGTAAAAATTATGAAAAAATATCAATTGATGCTAATGCATAGTTTTGAAGGTATATATGTGTTTGAAACAATATTATAGGAAAAAATTGAGTATCAACATTGTTTTGATTATTAGAATTTCTGTTTTTCCATATATCCCATTGGGAACATGGAAAGAAAGAGTTCCACTTAATAAACTTGTTTCTTATTGAGCAATCAAAGTTTTTTATTTGGATAAGCCAGTGATCATCCGTAGGATCTTAAAAATTTGATCAACCCATACTATCCCAAAGAGGTTTGGTTATTTTACAGTCAAAGAAGATGAGTGATTCTTCTTCTTTTGAATCACAAATGGGACATAGGGGATCTATATTGATTCCTATGCGAGCTAGGTATTTTTTACAAGAGAGTTTGTTATGAAGGCATTGCCATAAGAAATTTTTTATCTTGTTTGGACAAGACCAAACCCATCCAATTGATTACTCAAATGAGGTTCAATTAGGCTATAACAAGTTTTAGTAGTGAAAATCCCTTTAGATGATAGAGACCATATAGGAATATCTTTTGTTGGTCCCTCGGATCGAATTTTAACCTTAAGAATATTTCTTTTTATATTTGTAGGGATAACCATCGATAGTTTAGTAAGATCCCATTTGTGATCAATGTAAATGTCTCTAATTTTGAGGGAGTAATCTCTAGGCATGAGGGGGCCTTCGATTGAATTTATGAGATTTTTCTTATTGAGGATCCAACTTGTGTCCCATATGTTCAAGTTTGAATTATAGAGAGGTGACCATGTAATCCTTTTTGCACATAATTTCCACCCCTTAATAATTCCCTTCCAAATAAAGGATTGGTTTAACTTGGAACATCCCCCCCCCCACCATATTTAGTAATAATAAGTCTTGCCCAAGGAATTGTGACTTGTGTAAGTAATCTCTATACTAGACTAGCCAAGTTGAGCATATTTTTAGCATTGTCATTAAGGATGCCTAGACCTCCAGTGGATTTTGGTTAACAGACATTTGACCATTTTACAAGATGAATTTGTACTTATTTTTCAGTCGTACCCCATAGAAAATCCCTCTTGATTTTATCAATATTTTTAAGGGTCTTTTTTGGCAGTAGGGTGTATTGCATGTAATAGTTTGGTACGTAGTTTAGGCACGATTAGGCTAGAGTAGTTCTCCCAGCTATATTAATAAATCTCATCTTCGAGAAGGCAAGTCTTGTTCTCATTTTGTCAATTATGAATTGATAATCCGCCGGCTTTGGATTTTTACTTAATATTGGAAAGCCTAAGTAGGTACAAAATGTCTCACTTTTATTTATTCCTAACATGTTGGTAATGTTTTTCATAGTGTTAGGAGAGTAGTTTTTTGAGAAGAGAATTTTTGACTTGGTATTATTTATGCTTTGGCCTGATAGTGAACAAAAATAATCAAAGCCTACTTTAATGGTTTGACATGATTTGTCATTTGCATTTGCCATTAGTATCAAGTCACCAACAAAAAATAAATGAGAGAAACTAGGGATTTTCCCCCTTAGTGATAGGATCCCCATTACAATTATCAACTCAGTTTTCAATATACCTAGATAGTATTTCTAAACATAGGATAAATATGTAGGGTGATATAGGATCACCTTGTCTTATCCCCCTGCTAGGTTCGAAATTTTTTGTGATAGAACCATTAACAAGGACTGCAATTGAGCTAGATGAAATACAACTAAGGAGGAGCTTTGAGAGTTTTGGAGGAAAGTTGAAGTATCTAAGGGTACAGTAGACAAAGGACCATTCTATACGGTCGAAGGCCTTTTCCAAATCAATTTTAAGATCATATGGCCTTGCTTGCCCTTAATTATTTTTAGGTAAGAAATTAATTCTTGAATGATGATTGCATTATCCGAGGCTCTTCTATTCTTCATGAAACTAGCTTGGAAAGGACTTATAATTTTGTCTAAGAAAGGTTTGAGTCGATTTGCAAGAATTTTGGTAATTATCTTGTAAATAGTGTTACAAAGTCCAATAGGTCTAAAATTCTTAATATTGTTTGCATTAGGCATTTTGGGGATCAGGCAGAGATAAGTTTTATTTAATTTCCTAGGAATTTCTTGCCTTATGAAAATATCATCACAAAGACTCATAACTGATTGTCCAATGATGTTCCAGTATTTCTGATAAAAGAAAGGTGAAGTCCATCCGGCCCCGGGGCTTTGAAAGAAAAAATAGCCTTTTTGATCTCACTGTCTGGAAGTGGGTTGTCTAGTGAATTAAGCTCTATTCTATGATGACTAGAATGATTTACCTCTATGTTATTCAAATGTGTGCATGAATGAGAAGTGGTAAAAATATCACTAAAGTAGTTTAAAACGTGGGACATGATAAAATGATGATCACTGATCCAATTTCCATCCTCATCCTTAAAGTAAGTAATTTTGTTTTTTCTTCTTCTATTAGAGGCAGATATGTAAAAGAATTTCGTATTTGCATCCCTTTCCTTTAACCACAGTATTCTAGATCTCAATTTCCAGTAATCCTCTTCAATCTTAAGAATGTCATTATAGTCTTCTTTAAGATTACATTCTAGGGTTTGGAGGAAAGTGCTATGAGTATAGTTCCAAGAGTTTTGAATGCCCTAGAGTCTTGCTATTATTTTCCTTTTTCCCCATTATATCTCCAAAAGTCTTATCTTTCAAAGGCTTAATACTATTTATAAAATTTTTACCGGCACAAATATAGTCAACACCATGCCAATTTTTTTTAACAAGCTTGGAAATCCGGGTGTCTACACCAATAAGTCTCTAAGCAGAAGGGTTGAGTATGCCATTGTCTATTTCTAGGAATTAGCTCCACTAAAATTGGATTATGGTCGAAGTGGATTTTGGGCAAATGAATTATAGAGTAGTTTGGAAATAGATCGCACCATTCTTCATTTCCTAATACTTTGTCCAATCTTTCCATTATTAGACCTTTTTTTCTATACCTATGGTTTGACCAAGTGTATTACACCCTTTGTATCCCAAATCCATAAGGTTACACTTGCACATTTTTGATAGCAGGTAATCTGCCCTATTGTCATTTATAGGTCTTCCCCCAAAATTTTCATTTGAGCCTAATATATCGTTAAAATTACCTCCTATCATCCAAGGGCCTTTATAACTATTATAAATGTTTTCTAAATTATCCCACATAACATTTCTATATTGGTAATTAGTGCTAGCATAAATAGAAGAAAATAACCAAGTTTTGCATATGGGTAGTACCTCAATTGTAGCATGAATCTCTTGGTTCCTACGGATGAAGTTATGGACAATGACCCCCTCATGGTTCCACATAACTACCATGCCACCTGACTGGCCTTCTATTGGTACTTCTATCAGTTCTGAGAATCCAAAATCATCAAGTATTTGTTCATGGTTTATCATTCTAGTTTCTAGCAAGGTTACTATGCAAGGCCTGCGAGTATCTATCATTTCTCTAAGGTTTCTTCTGAAATTATCATTGTTCCCCCCTCTTACATTCCAGATGATGAAATTAGTTGGACGATTCATTGATTGATTTTGATTCACATTCACAGGTTCCCCATTATCCCTCACCCTTCCCAGAAAGACAGGGTTCCTTCGTAGAGATGGCACTAGGATCATAGCTCTGTTGCCCACTGTTGGGTCCTGGGGTGGCCTGATATCCATCGAGCACTTGTAAAGTGCTAGGGTACAATTGAGCACATGCCTCTTCTCTTGCATCTCCGTGAAGAGATACACTTTTACCCCCCTCTAGGTTTGAGAATTCTAGGACTTGCTCTGAGCCTAGGTTGACATGTTCTTCTTTCTCCTCCTCCCTTACTGCCTCTGCCTGACCTTGTTCTTGCCGCATGGGGGTATGGTGGTGGTGCATGTGGGTTCACTTGGTTGATTGGTTGTTCCTGAGTCTGTTGGGTGGTCTCCCAAGGCATGAAGATGGGATTCAGATGAGTTAGCATTTCTGATGGGAAGAAGGGGATTTCTGGGAGGGTGTTCTGTGGTTGTATTGGGTTGAAATGTGGTGGCATGTTCCACTGATTTATCATTGCATGCACTAGATTTGGGTTCAACGATGGTGCTAGTGGGTGAAGGATGTTGTTGAATCAAACTTGATTCAAGTAATTTCTCATTGCAAGTCTCATCCCCTCTGTTATTAGTTGTGCTAGGTAATGAGTATTTTGAAGGATTACTATCGAATCCTGACCATTGACTTGGATGATGAAGGAGACAGCATGTCCCATTAGACCCATTTCTATCCACGAGAGAGGTTGATAGTCTTGGGCCTGAGGGGGTTGGACATAAATGATTTGAGGGTTCACTGGTTATGGAGGGGATGGAGGTAGGTTTTCCATTGATTGATTTCTGTGTTGTCTTAGTATTTGAATTAGTCTGTGTCTCCTTCTTAGGGAAGATGGGATTCTTGGCATTTTGAATAGACTGTTGGGTATTTAATGGGTTAAAGGCAGGCGTGGGATTAGGGTTATCAGTGGAGAGGATGGGATTGGTGGTTCTGGTAATGATTGGAACTTTTTCTTGCATGCCCTATGAGTGGCCAACGTTTAAATTTATAGGGAGATAGTCCATGGATATAGTATCCATTCCGTGCTCAATGGAAGAAGTCATTTGTTTATTTTTGGGCTCTTTAAGAGCCATTTGGACAGCATGCTTTGGGAGATAATATCCTCGTATCTTTGGGATAGATCTTTACTTATAGAATGGATTATGGGGGGGGGGGGTTAGTAGTACGCTTTTTTGTTAATTGGATGAACTGCCGGGTAGAGTTAGTAGTATTGAAAGAGTTAGTACCATTATTAGTAGTATCTAATTGCATGGCACAGTTATCATTAGTAGTGACAGTAGACACGTAGGAGTCTACTAATATCATGTCATTTTTTGGGGAGTCCAGGTGTCTAGTTGCATGGGAATTTTTTGAAGAATTTTTATTTTCATTTTTGTTGATTTTGTTCAAAACCATTTGCTCATGATCTAAGAGGGAGAAGTTGTTTTGGACTGGTAATGTGGTATTGTCTATACTCATCCTAGTCGGAAATTTCCTACCATTGTTAACTGAATTTTGAGCAGATTCTTTCGATTTGTATTGTAGAATTTGAGTATCAATGTACTTACCCGTATTGGCATTGAATAATTTTACTGAGATACCTGAACCATCGAGCTTATCCCTTGGATTAATATTATTTGTTGAACTGCTTTTTGAAATCTGCCTCTTTCCTTTGTTGAAAGAAACGATTTTCGATTCTTCTTCTTGATTTTCCTCATTTGAACTTGGTTTATCATCGCTTGAGTAGGGGCTTGTTTTGGTATCCTTTTGGATGTAATTACATTGAGAAAAAATGTGTGTCTTCCACAATTTTTGCAGAGAAGATTTTTCCCTTCATAGTGTATATATTTTTTGTGTTAACCAATATAGATGAAAGGTTGTACTGAAAATTTCAAAGGAAGTTCCACACAAAGTCCGGCATAGCGACCCCTCATTGTTGTTGATGTGCAAACATCAATTTTCAGTAAATGTCCAATGAAGTTGCCAATTTTTTCCAAGATTTTTCCATCATCAAACTCCGTTGGTAGTTGTGGTAGCCTAATCCATATTGCTGAGGTTGTCAATTTTTCTTTTGTAGCTACAAAATTTGGTTATCATTTGGCCACCGAAAGGTAATGGCCATTTATGAACCACAGGCCTTGATGAAGAGCTTTCTCCATGTTTTCCTTTTTTTTTGAATTTGATTATGAAGTAATCTTCTCCTAAATTAATTAATGAAAAATCTTCCGTTGATCGCCATAGCTCTTGAATTTTTTTCTTTAAGTATTGATGTAGCGTACGTTTTCAAAAGAGTTTGACAATGATTGAGCACTTCCATGGTTCATAAATTTTTTGTTTATTCTCCTCTGTAAGTGTGATCAATCTAATGCCTCGTGTGGAAGAGTTCATTAATTTTTCCAGTGGTTCTTCTTCCTCTGAGACAATTTCTGACAGTTCAATGTTGGATTGGCTCACGTTTGGTGCAAAGTTCATAGGGTGTGAGGATATTAGCATATCCCAAAATGACGCTTTGTTTTCTCCACCCCACTATCTTGGTGTTGGTTGGATAATATCAGGTGATTTAGATGGTATTGAATGTGAAGATTTGTAGGGTTGAGGGTTCATTCTAGGGATTCTTCGTAAGGCTACTAGAAAGAATATGAAATGGAGTCATTTGCTTGTTTTCGTAATTTTCAAGATTTTTAAATAAATAAATAAAAATTATTAGAAGTTTTTTACTTGAACTATGTATGAAATCTCAATATTTAAAACTTTAAATTCATTAAAGTTTTATCTTATTGAATTATTTCTTTTAAGTATGATGTAACTATAAAGTTCGTGACATATATCAATATTAATAGTAAGATTTGTCTTACGGCAAAATCATCCAAATGATAAAATAAAACTTAATATCAATAATATTGTTCGTTAATTAAGTGAATAATATGTAATCAGCAAACTCAAGTACTGTATCACTAAAATTCTATTAACGGATGACTTTTAATTACCTAATTTAATTCTGCTTTATAACTAAAAGAATATCTTAAAGTATATATGCAGATAAGATAATTAATGTTAATGTTATTGTAATGATTATATGAATGCATATTAAATATACTTGAATTGTAAAATAATAATAATAATAATAATAATAATAATAATAATAAAAATTAATTTTCTACCTTAATTTTCTATGACAATATTTTTTTCTTTATAAAAGAAATCATAGTTGTATTTAAATATTAACCATCCAATTAAATTCTTTGTATGATAACTAAATGTAGAAATATATAAATCTTTATGTTTTTCGTATTTTCAATTTGAGTAAGATGAAATTCATATGCATGATAACTAAATGTAGAAACATATAATATCTTTTTCTTTTTCGTATTTTTCAATTTGAGTAAGATGAAGTTCATATAATATCTTTTTGTTTTTCGTATTTTTCAATTTGAGTAAGATGAAATTCATATTAGGTACTTGAGAAAATATAATTTATTTTTAAGACCATTTAGGATATATTATTGTTACACGATATTTGAGTAAAAATCAACATAACTTCTACTGTATATATCGAAGTTTTGACAAGGCATTAAGAATGGCGTAATTTTTATTTATTTATTAAGTTAGCTAAATGAGATTAATATTCATTATTTCAAGAGCTTGTGATTTATTAAAATTTTATTTTATAACTCAATCACATAAATTAATATTATTTACATAATTTATTTTTAATTTTTATACTCATCAGTATGGATACACGCGCAAAGCGCCCCTAATACTAGTACTATATTAAAAGCACAAAGGCCCTTAACGAAATGTCGTTTGCCTTTTTTACCCTTTTAAAATAGAATTCATATTGGACAAAATAATCATTTGATTATTTTTCTAATATTTAAACAAGTAATTATTATTTTTTAATATTTAGGAATAATCAATTAATTATTTTTCTAATATTTAAGACTTTGATTTAAAATTATATTATTTAATTCGAGTGCTTTTAATTAGGTACTTTCAGTTAACATTAGGAAAGTTTTGACCACGATGTGCTCCTTCTAGTTTAGGAGGGTTTCTTTTTTGTTAATAAAATATTCACTTTCAACTCCACTTGAATTGTCACGACCCAGAATTTTCACATTCGGGATCAATGTGGCGCCTAACATTACACTTGCTAGGCAAGCCAACGTTAGAGGTTATTTAGCCAATTCTTTACCTTTAGGTGATTACCAGTAAACAAGCTATAAATAAATCAAAATAAACGTGACATTTTATAAATAACAACTTTAATTACATATTATTACCCGAATCCGGAGTCACAATTCACGAACAATACTAAGATTTTACTATAAGTATTTGTCCGAAGGAAAATACAACTGTTTGTGAAACAAGGAAAAACAATAAGTATGGGGGTACAGAAAGGGACGCCAGGGCCTGCGGACGCCAACAGGACTACCTTGGGTCTCCTAGCCGTGAAGTCTACAGCCAACCTCTCGATCAGCCACAACCTGCTCTAAAATCTGCGCAGGAAGTGCAGAGTGTAGTATTAGTACAAACGGCCCCATGTATTGGTAAGTGCCGAACCTAACCTAGACGAAGGAGTGACGAGGCTACGGCGGGACACACAATATAATTTGCATACAGTAAGTAACAAAAACAGAAAGGAAGACAGAATAAAGTAGAGCAATATCTTGCAAGAAGTAAGTACAGTACCCAATGTATTATATCAGTATCCAACTATAACCAATCCTTAAGTGCAATTCAAAATTACCTTATGACTAGCACAATAAGAAAAAAGCATAAACATATAGGTTGTTGCAGCGCGCAACCTGATCCCACCGTATATATCATAATCCTCCCTCATTTCTTCTTAAAAACATAAACAATAGAATATAAGTAAAAGTGTTGCGGCGTGCAACCCGATCCCACCATATCACTATAATCACAATCACAATTCACCCTTATTTCACCACAATCTACCTTTATTACACCTGTTGCGGCGTGCAACCCGATCGTACGGTATAATACTATTCACCCTTATTCCTCCTCAATATATCACCCTTATTCCTCCTGTTGCGGACGCAACCCGCTCCCACCATATCAATATCAATTATTCAGTAAGCACAGAAAATTTCACAAGTTAACACAAAACCCTTCCCGATACTTGAACTTCAAACAAAACAAACGGGAAGCTTATACTCTATAAAACCTTACACAAGTAATACTACTCAGCGAGACCAATCCAGAATATATCATTAAAAGCACCAATGAAACAACTTAATAATGAAAAAGGGGACAATAAAGCTACGGGATAACTAATACCTTCAACAAGGATAAACAAGGTCTAACAAGTAACAATTAGGCATGGAAATACAAGTAAAGCATATAACAGTTAAGGCAGGGAAGAAAACAATATAAGAGGAATGGGAAAGAAACAGGCAAGACAGATAAATTTTTGGCGTATAAGTACTTGTCACCTCACATATACGCCGCTCACATGATTTTTCACATAGCAATTAAGGCAAGGGTTCCTAATCCCTCAAGTCAAAGTTAGGTACAACACTTACCTCGCTCCACAAGCCTCTCAATGCTCAATTACCGCTTTTCCTCTAGAATCTACCTCCGAACCACTCGTATCTAGCCCCAACTTACTTAATAACATCAAATATTGCTAAACGAATCAATTATAATACATGAATTTAGATTTCCCAAACCTTTCCTCAAAAAGTCAAAAATCGATCCCGGGCCCGCTTGGTCAAAACTCGAGGTTTGGACCAAAACCCATTCACTCATTCACCCCTGATCCCGATGATGTAATTAGTTTTGAAATCTGACCTCAAATTGAGGTCTAAATCCCATTTTTCCAAAAATCCCTAATTCTATCCAAACCCCTAATTTCTACCATGGAAATCCTAGAATTTAGGTTGGAAATTCATGAAATGTGATGGAAAATTGAAAGAAAGTGGGTTAGGATAACTTACCAAAGTTTTTGGGGAAGAATTGGTCTCGAAGAAATCACCTCTAGGGTTCTAGGATTTGAAAAGTTGAGAAATGGACAAAAATCCCGTCCAAAAATCATTTTGATCAGTTGCAAGTGTCGTATTTGCGACCTGGGGTTCCCAAATGCGAGCCCCACAAATGCAAAAAACCTATCGCAAATGTGAAGGTCTCCCATTCCTTCTATCTTCGCAAATGCGAAGAAATTCTCGCAAATGCGAGCATGATCATTTTCGCAAAAGCGACCATTTGATTGCAAATGCGATCACTGCCTCCCCCTTCCCTGTTCGCAAATGCGAAGAGATTGATCGCAAATGCGAAGACTATGAGGCCATCTATTCTTCGCAATTGGGGAACTTGCAGGGTTCGCAATTGCGATGCCTGATCTCGCAAATGCGAGATCAGAGGCCTACACCAGATAAGTTACACCAACAATTGTTCTAAGTCCCAATTTCACTCTGTAGCCTATCCGAAACTCACCTGAGTCATCGGGGCTCCAAACCAAAAGTGCACACAAGTCTAAAAACATCATATGAACTTGCTCGCGTGATCAAATCGCCAAAATAACACATAGAATTACGAATTTAACCCCAAATCACATGAAATTTTCAAGAACAATTTGAAATTTCTATTTTCACAAACGGACGTCCGAATCACGTCAAATCAATTCAGTTTTGCACCAAATTTCATAGATAAGTCATAATCATGGTATTGGACCTATAACGGGTTCCAGAACCAAAATACGAACCCGTTATATAAAAAAATCAAACTTTGGTCAACCACTCCAATTTCATTAAGCTCAATTTTTAAATTTCGACATAGTCCGTATCTCGGGCTAGGGACTTTCGATCTCGATTCCGGGTATAGGCCCAAGTTCAAAATCACGATACGGATCCACCGGACCGTCAAAATACGAATCCGGGTCCTTTTACCAAAAATGTTGACCGAAATCAACTCAAATGAAGTTTTTAGGTAAAATTTCTTATTTTTACCAGTTTTTAACATCAAAGCTTTCCGGAAAGATGCCCGGATTGCGCACATAGATTGAGAAAGGCCAAAACATGACTTCTAAAAGTTTTGGTTCACAAAATTAGGTTTAAATTATAAGATGACCTTTCGGGTCATTACATGAATTGAGGAATTAGGACCATTAAATTTCAACAGAAGGAAAGTTTCAATCGCTTAACTCCTTATAGGTTTAGGAGGTTTTTTTTTTTGTTAATAACATTTTGTCAAACTTCCGACTCCATTTAGATTTAGGAGTACTATTAACTCCTTTATTATTTTGAGCCGTGAGTACTATTTTTTATTCTATGAACATTAATATTAATCCTTTTGTTTATTAACATTGGACTAATGCCTTTTGAGTTGTTTTATTCTAGTCCTTCTAATGCAAACATCATATAATTATGCGAAACTAACAAGCTTTTGGGCCGTTCAATATCGTAAAAATTGCGCGGGACATCTTATTTGGGCGCCCCCATTTAATCTATATCCGTTTTTTAAAAGCTTTTAACTTGTACCCACTTTTTAAATAACTTGAGCTCCCTTTCCCTCGCTGAGCTGAAGTTCACCAGTTAAGCTGAAGTTCGCCCGTTATAAAGACAAAACTTCAGCATACGGGGCTGAAGTTCCCCAGTTACAAAGACAAAACTTTAGCTCTAGAGCTGAAGTTTCCCAGTTACAAACTTCAGCTTTAGAGCTGAAGTTCCCAAGTTATAAAGACAATTACAAAGACAAAACTTCAGCTCTAGAGAACTTCAGCTCTAGAGCTGAAGTTTTGTCTTTGTAAACTGGGGAACTTCAGCCTAGTATGCTGAAGTTTTTGTCCTTATAACTGGGGAACTTCAGCCCCGTATGCTGAAGTTTTTGTCTTTATAACTGGGGAACTTCAGCCCCGTATGCTGAAGTTCTCCAGTTACAAAGACAAAACTTCAGCTCTACAGTGTCACTGGGGGAACTTCAGCCCCGTATGCTGAAGTTTTTGTTTTATAACTGGAGAACATCGGCCCCGTATGCTGAAGTTCTCCAGTTACAAGATAACAACTTCAGCTCTAGATCTGAAGTTTGCAAGCTACTTCAGGCCCGTCTACTAGAATGCTGAAGTTTTGCGTAATTGTCTTTGCTACTTCAGGCCTACATGCTGAAGTTATGCGCAAAAATGGGTACAGATGCAATTTTTTTACAAAACGGGTATAAATTAAAACGTGGCACAAAAAGTAGGTACGGATGCAAAAGCCCCTTCAATATAGAGCATCAAAGAAATCAATTAAAATTATCACGTTTGATGCCAACTAAAATTTTGTTTCTTATTTACCTTTTTTGAATTATTAGAAATTCCTAATATTTTCGAGTTTAGAACTAGATATGACTTTTACGTCATGTATATATTTTCACTAATATTTAGAACTTTGAAATGGATTAAAATTTTGTTTATTACCTTTATTTTATAGCTTTAACATAATTTTTAATATATTATTTATGTGATTATTTTTTTAAAACTTACTCATCGAGATGAAGTACACGCACAACGCGCGTAATATAAGACTAGTATAACTAATATATGAGTTATACATCTTATTCACTATTATTCTTATAGGCCAAATACATATGCAGCCCCTCAAACTTGCCTCACATTTTCATTTGAACACTTAAATTAAGCCTTATTCCCATTAAACACCTAATCTTTGTTGGAAATGTGCCTATTAAATACTTAATTGATAATCCTTCACAATAACAGCGTGTGTGAATCTCACGCGCTTGACATGAAAAAAAAGACAAGTCAATACGCGACACGTGTATTTTTCTTTTAGGAAAAACTTCGAATCTCTCGCCCTTCCTTTTGTTTTATTCTTGCTGGAGCCACCATCTACCTACGGTTCAGACTACCTCCGACAACCGGAACCTCGCCGGTGATCTCTTTCTCATCTCAAACTACCTGCTCCATTCCCTCACTTTAAGACAATTCAAGAATTCTCTCCACTAGAAAAATAACTCAAACTAAGCAACCTCTTTATTTGTAGCTACTGCTATTTATGATCACAAATCAATTCGGACCACAAATCTGTCGGGATATACTATTAACGATGCAGTTTAGACATAGTATTTTATTTTATTTTTTATGCAATAATTATTTGTTTAATTTATTTAATTCAATAAAATACTATTTTAAATAGATTATTTGTTACATGTGTGTCCTTTTAGTTATGTAGTAGACAATTTAGTGTATGAAGTCTAAGCTCATGCACAGAAGATTAAATAGTTGGTTCTCATAATTAATAAACTATGTTCACAATCAAAGATATTATTAAAAAAAATATCTTGATGATTGTAGCACAAGATTATAGTATAATTTCTCTTGATTATGTGAGTAGTTTTACTCCGACTTCTTGTGCTAGTATACTAGTGTATATTGAACGGACCAAATAGAGAAGAGATATTTTCTTTTTGTACTGAATATATAAAACATTTTCTCTAATTCATTAAATGAGTTTATACTCCTAATCTTGATATAATTATTATGATCAATGTAATTTATTTATTTTTTTGATTTATCAAAAGGTACGACTCTATTCAAAGTTAGTGTATGCCTAATAGATTGGACAATAACGAATAACATTTGTGAATAATAATTAGTTGATAGAATCCATGGCTCGGTTTTGAGTTTGATGATACCCTTTTATGTAAGCTTATAAGTTTTCATGTGAAAACCCGACCGGTGGATTTTGTATCCGTCACATGAAATATTTTAAGCATAATTGTAAAGGATTTAATTAGTTGATTAAATTAAATTTTCAGTGATTTAATTTAATTAACTGGTATTTGAGATCTTAACATGGGGAGTTAAAATAAGTGTTATTGAATTTTCGAAATTTATATTGAGGAGTTCAATTGCAGTTTTTAGTGGAATAAATTGCAATTAATTATAGTAAGAATTAATTCATGCTAATTTCGAATTAATGCTATAATTGGTAGCCTCTTATTATTTCTGTGGTCCCTGCTATACCTAGTAAAAACTTGAACAAGACTTGGGTAAAAAGTGACTTGAGAGAAAAGTTATCTTGTAGAGCTGGAGTGAGATTCTACTTGTAAAAGCAGAATCCTACACGTTTTTGGTAGCACAATTTCGACCAAAAAATAACTCTACTTAAGGAAGACTAATTTCACCTAATTACTCACTTTTGAGAGTTGTATTGTTTTTGCTCACCAAAAGCAAAATCGTCCAAGGTTTTACTAGGCATATAGCAGAAGACTGCAGCCCTGGATTCTTGCTATTTGGAAGATTTGTGCAACGATTTCAAAAGGTTAGTGCTTCTAATCTTGTGATTATAGCATTGTCTAGTTTACACGTATTTGATGCCTGAATTGTATGCTTGCTTCCGCTGCGCATGTTCTAACAATTGGTATCAGACGCCGTCTTACATCTAACTTAATAATATAATACAACATGAATAGAGTAATATTAAAACGTGTTGTTTAATGATACATGTTTGGTATGATTATTCTATGTCAAAAACGTGATTTTTTTATTAGTATCTTAATTCTGAGATTATGAATTAATATACACATGCATAAACAGTGGTGTTATATTTAATGACAGTCTGTTTAATTTCGTTTTTGATGAATAGCAATTTATTTTTAATAAAAATGTGACTGTTTTTTGTATGCTATTAATTCTGTAAATATGGGTTAATACATATATGCATAAACAGTGAATTAAAATTGTTTTAGTTGCGTTTTGTCCATAATCAGAGAGAGTGTTATATTAATAAAAACTTGACCATTTTGTATGATATTAGTTCTGTAATTCTGGATTAATATACAAAATTATGAACTGTGGCGGTTTTTGAACAGTGAAAAACATAATATTTTTTTTTTAGAATTCTGTCTGAATACGTTTTTATTAAATAATAATAAAAATATTATTTGAGTTCTGAAATCATATTTTAACATACATATGTATATTATGTGATTTGAACTAGTCAAAATAATTAAAACCCTTAAAAACGCCAAAAACAGAATTCTAGTACTAGGTCATGAATTTGAATTCTGAAATTCTGTCAAACTCCAATTGACCTCAAATTTGGTCGGTTCATCGGAATCGGCCCAACGTAAAAAACACATCAGCTTTGCTGATGATGTACGTCTTTTTTTGGGCATTCGAGGTCGTTTAGATGAGTTTTTTTATTTTTTATTTTTAGCCCTTTTTTATTTTCTAGATTTTTTTTAAAAAGAATTTTTTTAAAAGAAATCAGTGATGGTAGGGTTCAATTCTCATGATTTCCAATCATGTTTTACAGTAATATAATGAATTTATATGTTGACATAGGTCTTCTTCCACATCGGATAAGTTCATTATAGTTGATTACTGTAGTTTTGCCTCTAATTATTTTGATTACTTTTATTAACTCTCCAACTGAGTTACATGTTGATTCAATGAAACTAGAGTTTATAAAAGTGATATTTACCTATCTTAAATTAACAGTTTACTCTCCATCTGAGTTGGTCCTATTTTAATTTATGGGGTAAATATCTTACATAACTCATATATTTTGCATGAATAGTTAAGTTTCCCTAACGAATCTAACTGTTCAATGAGTATGTTATATGTGTAATGTGCTATTTTTGAATTTAATTATTCTAAATAAATAACTAATGATCTATTTAATGTGAATATCTCTCAGATTAACCATGTCTTCATTCAACCCACTTACCTCAATTCTAAACCAAAATAAATTAGAAGGACCGAATTATGTTGACTGCAAAAGAAACCTTGATATTGTCCTAACTGCTGAAGGTTACAAATGTGTAATCTCTGAGGAGTGCCCAGGAAAACCTGAAAATGCTACTGATGATCAGGTTGAGGCCTATGACAAATGGGTTAATGCTGATGAGATGGCGCGATGTTACATTCTTGCCTCTATGGTGAATATTTTGCAACATCATGTCACGACCCAAATTCCCAATCTTAGGGATCGTGATGGCGCCTAACACCACACTTGCTAGGCAAGCCAATGTTCGAATTCGAGTAGCTAATTTCCTTTGATTATTTTCTTAAGCATAAATAAATAAATTTAAAGTAAACTTAACTTAAATGATTTTCAAAGATAAAATAATAAACAATTGAATAAAAACGAACAACGAACTAATCATATAATAGAAGAACTACCCCAGAGTTTGGTGTCACAATTCACGAACTACTAAAGAGTACTACAAATATGGGCTGAAAGAAATAGTGTAACTGTTCTGAATATACTAAAACAATTTTATAAAAATAAGAGAAGACTCTTGGGATCTGCGAACGCCGGTAGATATACCTCGTGTCTCCAAATAAATAGATGGCTGCTTTAAAAATCTCTACTACTGGCTAGTACCTGGATCTGCACAAAAGAGTGCAGAGTGTAGTATCAGTACAACCGACCCCATGTACTGAGTAAGTGCCGAGCCTAACCTCGATGAAGTAATGACGAGGCTACGGCGGGGCATTAACAACATATAACCTGTGATGATAATATATACAATAACACAATAAAATAATTCTACACGAACAAGAAAAATATAACTGAGACAATAAATATAAAGCAAGAAGGAAATCTAAACAAAAATTAAGTACTACAACAACAATGAAATAACTCAGCCGCCTTTTCCAGGCCTCACCTATAACCAACTCTCAAATAATTTCCAAGTTTCCAAACTTTAACTTTAAATAAAAGTAGTGCCAAAATATGGAAAATAGTAATATAAAATTGTAAGTTTTCAAATCTTTGTTTTTCTTTGAAAATCAGTAAAATTATAAATGTCCTCCCTTATCGCTCCTTGTGGAGTGCAACCCGCTCTCACCTGTCCACCCTTATTGCTCCTCCCTAAATATTTCACCCTTATTACTCCTGTTGCGGCGTGCAACCCGATCCCACATGTCCACCTTTATCACTCCTTGTTGCGGCGTGCAATCCGCTCCCACCAGACATATCATATCAATTTTGTTTATTCATCAAAAACTTTCACAGTTTAGGCCAAACCTTTCACAACACCTTTATTTCAACAATTGCAAACAGAAAATAGTATAGCTCGTAAGCTTCAACCAATATCATTTTACAATAAAACCAACTAGAATATATGTAAACACCGTAACGCTGTCAACCCAACTCAATCTTTATGTACTATGATAGAATCAAGAGAACAACCAACACTTTTAACACACTTGCAACAACAATTGGCAATAATCGATTTAAATCAAATAGCCACGTAAACCTCAACAGTCCTAAGACAGTTAAACTGCAATTCTCATAACTTCCTCAATATTATCAAAAATGAAAGCAACAGGAACATAAATATATATGTGCCTCGTAGAAACAATGCCAAACTACTCAACCGTTTTGTACCACAAGGGAACCAAATAAACAACCAATCCTCTTTCCAAAATAACCACAACAACGGAATAAGGCCAAGTAATCGTAGAAACAATAATGAACATAAAACAATTAAGCTAGGAATCAATTAACTTTGGAACGGGGAAGGGATCATGTTTAACAGACCATTTGGTGGTGCATAGATACTCGTCACCTCACCTATACACCACACACATGCATTTCACATGGAAAACAAGTGGGGACTCCTATTCCCTCAAGTCAAAGTTAGACCAAACACTTACCTCAAATTCATAAGTCACTCACTGCTCAATTATAGCTTTTCCCTTTGAATTTACCTCCAATACACTCGAATCTAACCATAATTAACTTAAAATCATTAATTAATGCTAAAGGAACTAACTTTACTGAAAATTATAATTTTTCCTAAGTTTTCTAAAAAAAAAAAAAAAACCCGACCCCGGGCCTGCTTGGTCTAAACTCGGGGTTCGGACCAAATTACGTTTACTCATTCACCCACGAACTCAAATATACAATTAGTTTCGAAAACCGACCTCAATTTGAGGTAAAGATACGATTTTTACAAAATTCCCTAATTCTACCCTAAACCCTCAATTTTTACCATGAAAATTCTTAGTTTTTGATTTAAAAGCGATGAAAAACAATGAGTAATTTAGAATTGATTACTTATGACTTAGGGATGATATTTGGTGAAGAAATTCGTTCCTAGGGCTATGGGGTTCGAAAATTTGAAGAAGAATAAGTCTGCCCGTTTTATATATATTTTTCTGCCAGCTATTCTGCCTCCTTTCTTGTTCCAAACGATCGTGAAACTCGATTTTTATGTCTCCAATGGATTTCTTGTGAAATTCTAGTCAAGTCAGGATTTTGAATCACTAAATTTGACCTTATAATGAAGGAGATATGTAGGTTTTAATATTTGCAAATAGTACAGATTTTTAATACGCCATCAGTGACAATTTCGTAATTAACTTAAAAAATCTGGCAACCTTAGTAAAATGACCATAAAATCCCCATACGATGTCCAAATTCAATGATTCTTTTTGGTACGGGTCCGTAATTACGATAAGGATCTAATAATTCATTCAAAACAGAAATAGGAGCTCATTTATTCAATATTATATCATTTATGCTTGAAGAAACGACGTCGAAGCATAAGAAAGAACGAGCGCAACACAACCCAAACCTATTAAACTCACCCGAGCTCTCAGGGCTCTAAACCAAACATGCACGCAAGTCTAAAAGCATCATACGGACTTGCTCATGAGATCAAATCATAAAAATAACAAGTAAAACTATGAATTAAACCTCAAAACTCATTATTTTTCTCAAGAACACTTAAAGTTCACTATTTATCAACCAAATGTCCGAATCACGTCAAACGAACTCCGTTTTTCACCAAATTTCATAGGCAAGGCCTAAATATCATAACAAACCTGTATCGAGCTGAGGAACCACAATACGGGACCGATACCAACGGTTTCAAACATAAATTCCTTTCTTTATTTCATTAATATTTCAGCAAAACAATTTCTTTCAAAAATTGATTTCTAAGGCGTGGGACCTCGGAATTCATTTTCGGGCATACGCTCGAGTCCCATATTTTACTGCGGATCTCCCGGGATTTTCGGAACACTGATCCAGGTCCGTTTACTCAAAATGTTGACCAAAGTCAATTTTAATAAAATTTTAACTCTAGAAATTACTATTTCTCATATTTTTACATAAAAGCTTTCCGATTTCACGCTCGGACTGCGCATGCAAATTGAGGTATTTAAAATTAACCTTTTTAGGGCTATTAATCCTAGAATGGAGTGTAATTTTACAGAATGACCCCTTGGGTCATCACAATCTCCACCTCTAAAACAAACGTTCGTCCTCGAACGGATATAGAAAATTACCTGAAATGGCAAACAAGTGTAGATATCTACTCTGCACGTCCGACTCGGACTCCCAAGTAGCTGCCTCAACGGGCTGATCTCTCCACTGCACTCGAACTGAAGGATAACTCTTAGACGTTAACTGACGAACCTGCCGGTTTAAAATAGCTACCGGCTCCTCCTCATAAGTCAAGTCTTTGTCCAATTGGACAGAGCTGAAGTCTAACACGTGGGATGGGTCACCATGATATTTCCGAAGCATACACACATGGAATACCGGATGAACTGAGGATAACCCTGGAGGCGACGTAATTCTATAAGCTACCTCCCCCACTCTATCTAAAATCTCAAATGGCCCGATGTACCTAGGGCTCAACTTACCCTTCTTCCCAAATCTCATAACACCCTTCATGGGCGACGCACGAAGCAATACTCTCTCTCCAACCATGAATGCCACATCACGAACCTTACGATTGGCATAACTCTTTTTCCTAGACTGATCTGCACGAAGTCTCTCCTGAATAATCTTGACCTTATCTAAGGCCTCCTGAACTAAGTCTGTACCCAACAACCGAGCCTCTCCCGACTCAAACCATCCAACCAGCAATCTGCACCGTCTACCATATAATGCGTCATAAGGAGCCATCTGAATGCTCAACTGATAGCTATTATTATAAGCAAACTCCGCTAACAGCAATAACTAGTCCCACGAACCTCCAAAATCAATAACACAAGCGCAGAGCATATCCTCCAATATCTGAATGTACGCTTGGACTGCCCGTCAGTCTGAGGGTGAAATGCTGTGCTCAACTCCATTCGGGTACCCAACTCACGCTGAACTGCCCTCCAAAAGTGCGAAGTAAACTGCATACCCCGATCAGAAAATATAGACACGGGCACGCTGTGAAGGCAAACAATCTCTCGAATATATATCTCTGCCAACCGCTCCGAAGTATAAGTACTTGCCACCAGAATGAAATGCGCTGATTTAGTCAGCCTATCCACAATAACCCAAACTGCGTCAAATTTCCTCTGAGTCTGTGGGAGCCCAACAACGAAGTCCTTAGTGATACGCTCCCACTTCCACTCAGGAATCTCTATCTACCATAGCAAACCACCAGGTCTCTGATGTTCATACTTTACCTGCTGACAATTTAAGCAACGAGCCACATACGCCACAATGTCCTTTTTCATCCTTCTCCACCAGTAATGCGGTCTCAAATCTTGGTACATTTTAGCTGCCCCTAGGTGAATAGAATACTTAGAATTGTGAGCCTCCTCAAGGATCAACTCACGAAGGTCATCAACATTAGGCACACATAACCGACCCTGCATCCTCAAAACGCCATCATCTCCAACTGTAACCTGCTTGGCATCACCGTGCCGAACTGTGTCCCTAAGGACCGCCAAATGTGGGTCATCATCCTGTCTCTCCCGAATACGCTCAAACAGGGAAGACCGAGCGACTGTACAAGCTAGAACACTGTTGGGGGGAAATATCCAACCTCACGAACTGATTAGCCAACGTCTGAAGCTAATGGTCTCTCACCAACTGGAATATACGCAAGGCTGCCCATACTCACCGCCTCTATTTTCTTAATGGTTGTTCATAGCCAATTACAGAATTATCAAACAGCTTCACTTTAGCAATAATCTCCTTTCAAACCTTCACAATACTGATAACGAGATGCGATTCATGAAGACCTCATAATTATATACCCGACTTAACGTGTCTCATTTAATGCCACACGGGCGACAAATACCTCGTAGGTCAAAGCTCAATAATTATAACACGGATTTGGTAAACTATGCACAGTTAATTAATTAATTTATTTCTTTCTTTATTTATTTAATTATTATTAGTATTACTTTTATTATTATTTATTCATTTATTATGATTATTATCATAATTTTTTATACATAAATTGTTGAATCAGCCTAACAGGCATGACTCCCTACCAGTACTATAACAAAATTTTAATTCACAAGGGAGAATTTAAACACAAGAATTTTTGTCACCAGGACCTCGTCCTTACATAACTTTCACCGCGGCTCGTAACCCGATTTAAACATCTCAAATCATATTAAAATGCGAGGATCTCGTCCTCAATTCTGAATCACAAGCAATATGTGTATCGTGCCAATCGAAACATTCCATTTCCTTCCTTTAAATATTTTCCGTTAAAACAAAATTACAACACGTAATGATAGACGCAACTTTCTCCATAGAATCTCTCAATACAAGTATTCACATAAGTATATTTTTGAGTTACGAAGCTCACCCGAGAGTAGAGCATATTAGAAGAATTTTATTAGTTATGCATAACCGTATTAAGTTTAGGAAATCATGACTTTATACTAATTAGAGATTGTTCTTGTAATGAATATATCATTAGGCTGGGTCTCCACCTCTAGGAATCTAACCTCCACTTTCGACATTTCGACCCATTTTTCCCTAGCTGGTCATGTAGTTGAGTTGTAACTGCAATGGGGCACGTAGCCTGAGTGCACTGATGAATTATGACTCTCCCAAATCTAGAACAGTTCCTACCACTAGCTGAAATAAAGTATTATCTTGCCCTGAGTCGCACAAAATTTTTACAATCATAATTGAGTCCTTTAATGAGTCTGGGGACTCGCCCTCTGGCTATATGAACTGAAGTAGGAGTATGACCGACTAACATATCAAACCTGATGGCATATCCTGACACTGTCATGGTGACCTGACGCAACCGTTCAAATCCTATGCGCCACGTATTATGGAGAGTCCGAGAAGCAAATCTTTCAAAAGCATTTATGAGAACTGAGTCAAGTAATTGATGCTGCATTGGCTGGTCATCCTCTTCGTAGGCTTGTCACAAACACNACCCCATTTATTCATATACTTTTTCATCATTATTTTGGGGTAACTCTCATCTATATTGATGCACAATGATCCCAAAAGTAGAGCTCTATACAGATAAACCGTGGCACGAACCATATAGTCTAGAAGTTTGTCAACCACTGTACTCCCTCTAGAGCACCCCGAAATCCGCAATCGTGACTTCCACGCTGAGCAAACCTTCTGTAGATTTAAAGTTTGTTATATAACTCCTTTGGTACTGAGGTATAGGGTTATTAAGGTGGCAGACATATCGCGAGTCCCAGCTTTATCTCTTGCAAAATCTCAGGCCTTATACATTCTAGGCCAAAATCGATATAACACATGACCCCGCAGTTTATTCCTTGACAGTGGACTTCCCCACTTGGCATGAAGCCATAGGTCACAATGTCTGATAATTCACAATGATAAACTTCACAGCTCATATAAATCAACTCTGTTGCTTTCAACTATTCCCTTGTTATGCCATATTGGAGTAGCTATAAATCCTTCTAGGATATGGACTAGTCCAACATGTGCCGACTGAGTTAGAATCTTCGCGTACAAATCCATTTGAGACTTAGGTGTTGATGTTCGAGCTTTAGACTAAGCTCCGCTTCTGTCTCTTCCCTTAATCGTAGCTGTCATTGGGGCTTCACCTCTTGTCCGGTTGTAGACGCTTTGTGTGTTGTCGAGATTTGTGAGAGGAAAAGAATAGTCAAGTTCAATCATCAATGGTAGAATAAATTTTCACGATGGAGTAGAATAGAAGTGAAATTGTTCCTAACTTCATAGCCTCTGAGAGATAACTACAAACGTCTCCGTATCGATCCTTCAGACTCTACCATGTTTGTTCGTGAATTGTGAGACCTAGGCAACCTAGTGCTCTGATACCAAATTGTCATGACCCAAATTCCCAACCTTAGGGATCGTGATGGCGCCTAACACTACACTTGCTAGGCAAGCCAATGTTAGAATTCGAGTAGCTAAATCCCTTGATTATTTTCTTAAGCATCAATAAATAAATTTAAAGTAAACTTAATTTAAATGATTTTCAAAGATAAAATAATAAACAATTGAATAAAAACGAACCACGAACTAATCATATAATAGATCTAGAACTACCCCAGAGTCTGGTGTCACAATTCACGAACTACTAAAGAATACTACAAACACTGGGATGAAAGAAATAGTGTAATTGTTCTGAATATACTAAAACAGTTTTATAAAAATAGGAGAAGGCTCTCGGGATCTGCGAACACCTGCAGATATACCTCGTGTCTCAGAATAAATAGATGGCTGCTCTAAAAATCTCTATTGTTAGCTAGTACCCGTATCTGCACAAAAGAGTGCAAAGTGTAGTATCAGTACAACCGACCCCATGTACTGAGTAAGTGCCGAGCCTAACCTCGACGAAGTAGTGACGAGGCTACGGCGGGGCATTAACAACATATAACCTATGACGATAATATATACAATAACACAATAAAATAATTCTACACGAACAAGAAAAATATAACTGAGACAATAAATGTAAAGCAAGAAGGAAATATAAACAAATAATTAAGTACTGCAACAACAATGAAATAACTCAGCCGCCTTTTCCAGGCCTCAGCTATAACCAACTCTCAAATAATTTTCAAACTTTAACTTTAAATAAAAGTAGTGCCAAAATATGAACAATAGTAATATAAAATAGTAAGTTTTCAAATCTTTGTTTTTCTTTGAAAATCAGTAAAAATATAAATGTCCTCCCTTATCGCTCCTTGTTGCGGCGTGCAACCCGCTCCCACCTGTCCACCCTTATTGCTCCTCCCTAAATATATCACCCTTATTACTCCTGTTGCGGCGTGCAACCCGGTCCCACCTGTCCACCCTTATCACTCCTTGTTGCGGCGTGTAACCTGCTCCCACCAGACATATCATATCAATTTTGTTTATTCATCAAAAACTTTAACAGTTCAGGCCAAGCCTTTCACAACACCTTTATTTCAACAATTGCAAACAAAAAAGAGTATAGCTCGTAAGCTTCAACCAATATCATTTTACAACCAACCAGAATATATGTAAACACCGTAACACTGTCAAACCAGCTCAATCTTTATGTACTATGATAGAATCAAGAGAACAGCCAGCACTTTTAACACATTTGCAATAACAATTGGCAATAATTGATTGAAATCAAATATCCACGTAAATCTCAACAGTCCTAAGACAATTAAACTGCAATTCTCATAACTTCCTCAATATTATCAAAAATGAAAGCAACAGGAACATAAATATATATGTGTCTCGTAGAAACAATGCCAAACTACTCAACCATTTTGTACCACAAGGGAACCAATACTCTTTCCAAATTAACCACAACAATATTTAACAACAATGGAATAAGGCCAAGTAATTGTAGAAATAATAATGAACATAAAACAATTAAGCTAGGAATCAATTAACTTGGGAGCGGGGAAGAGATTATGTTTAACAGACCATTTGGTGGTGCATAGATACTCGTCATCTCACCTATACACCACACTATGTCTTTCACATAGTAAACAAGTGGGGACTCCTATTCCCTCAAGTCAAAGTTAGACCAAACACTTACCTCAAATTCGCAGGCCACTCACTACTCAATTATAGCTTTTCCCTTTGAATTCACCTCCAATACACTCGAATCTAACCATAATTAACTTAATATCATTAGTTAATGCTAAAGGAACTAACTTTACTGAAAATTGTAATTTTTCCTAAATTTTCTCAAAAAAAGTAAAAACCCGACCCCGAGTCCGCTTGGTCTAAACTCGGGATTCGGATCAAATTACGTTTACCCATTCACCCACGAACCCAATGTACGATTAGTTTCGAAATCCCACCTCAATTCGAGGTAAATATTCGATTTTTACAAAATTCCCTGATCTACCCAAACTCTCAATTTTTACTATGAAAATTCTTAGTTTTTGATTTAAAAGTAATGAAAAACAATGAGTAATTGAAAGAGTAAAGTTTAGAATTGATTACCTATTACTTGGGGATGATATTTGGTGAAGAAATTCATTCCTAGGGCTGTGGGATTCTAAAATTTGAAGAAGAAGAAGTCTGCCCGTTTTATATATATTTTTCTGCCAGCTATTCTGCCTCGTTTCTTACCAAACGATCGCGAAACTCGATTTTTATATCTCCAATGGATTCCTTGTGAAATTCTAGCCAAGTTAGGTGAATCACTAAAATTGACCTTATAATGAATGAGATATATAGGTTTTAATATTTGCAAATAGTACAGATTTTTAATACGCCGTTAGTGCCAATTTCATAATTAACCTAAAAAATCTGGCAACCTTAGTAAAATGACCATTAAATCCCCATACGATGTCCAAATTCGATGATTCTTTTTGCTACGAGTCCATAATTACGATACGGATCTAATAATTTATTCAAAATAGAAATCGGAGCTCATTTGTTCAATATGAAATTATTTATGCTTGAAGAAACGACGTCGAAGCATAAGAAAGAACGAGCGCAACACAACCCAAACCTATTTGAAACTCACCCGAGCCCTCGGGGATCTAAACCAAACATGAACGCAAGTCTAATAGCATCATACGGACTTACTTGTGCGATCAAATCAAGAAAATAACATGTAAAACTATGAATTAAACCTCAAAACTCATTATTTTTCTCAAGAACACTTAAAGTTCACTATTTATCAACCGGATGTCCGAATCACGTCAAACGAACTTCGTTTTTCACCAAATTTCATAGGCAAGGCCTAAATATCATAACAAACCTGTGTCGAGCTTCGGAACGACAATACGGGCCCGATACTAACGGGTTCAAATATAAATTCCTTTCTTTATTTCATTAATATTTCAGGAAAATAATTTCTTTCTAAAATTGATTTCTAAGGTTGGGACCTCAGAATTCATTTTCGGACATACGCCCGAGTCCCATATTTTACTGCGGACCTCCCGGGATTGTCGGAACACGGATCCAGGTCCTTTTACTCAAAATGTTGACCAAAGTCAATTTTAATAAAATTTTAACTCTAGAAATTACTATTTCTCATATTTTTACATAAAAGCTTTCCGATTTCACGCTCTGACTGCGCACACAAATTGAGGTATTTAAAATTAACCTTTTAGGGTTATTAAGCCTAGAACGGAGTGTAATTTCACAGAATGACCCCTTGGGTCATCACACATCAGCATCAGTCTATGGGGTCTGCTTATGATATGCTCGAAAGTCTCAAAGAGATGTTCGGTGAGCAAAATCATGCAGCTAAGAAGACATCCATGAAAGCCCTTTTGAACACCAAGATGGCTGAAGGATCATCGGTCAGGGACAATGTTCCGAAGATGATGAGTCTTCTGAATGAACTGGAGGTCCTTGGAGCTGTGATTGATAAGGAGTCTCAAGTTGAGATGGTCATGCAGACTCTGCCTGACAGTTTTCAACAATTTCGCTTGAACTATAACATGAACAAAATGGATTTGTCACTAGCAAAATTGTTGAATGAGCTGCAAGCGGCAGAAACTAATCAACAACAAGCTCCAGTTGTGGCACTTAATGTTGACAAAGCTTCGGTTTCTAAGCCGAAAGGCAGTAAGAAAAAGATGAATAACAAGTACACATGAATAGTAAAACAATGAATGTCGAGCATACTCACAAAACCTATTTACATGGCGTAAACTCCAACATACAATTACAATTTGTCTTCCGAGAAATATAACAGTTTAAAAGTTATGAATTACATCAAGCAGGTAGCATGCGCAAAATGTGTCAAGGAGTACGGTCTGAGCCAACATAAAAGTAAATGTGCACTGCCGAAGGGTCGAACGACGCGAACCATAGATGCATCTATTAACCCGCTGTGGTGTACGACCCACTCCCAAGAGAGTAGTGGAAAGAATCACTCCGCTCGCGGAATATTAATTTGCGAAGCGGTCACACATAATCACAACATTTTTCTTTAAATCCTTTTCCAAAATAGCAATTCATTGGAAAACATTAAGTTCCAAGATTTTTTTTGAAATTAAACTTGCGTACAAGAAAATCATAAGACATATAATTCAAATAACGGAATTCACAAGGCATGGAGTGAACCTAACTACCCGGACATAACAAGAATAGTCACTACGCACAGACTCTCGTCACCTCGTACGTACGTAGTCCCCGCAAATAATGACACATAGTTAATTACTTCATCTATGGGGACAATTCCCTCTTACTAGGTTAGAAAGGAGACTTACCTCGTGTCAAGCCTACTTTCCGGGTCAAGAACGCGCTCGAAACTCCAAATTCGTCGCCCAAGGACTCGAACTAGGCAAACATCACATAAATAAATCAATCCAAGATCAAAAGTATACACTTTCCCTATTTAAATGATTATTTCAACCTAGTTTGCAAAATCCCAAAATACACCCCCTGGCCCCCATGCTCGGATTCCGAAAATTTTCAAGGAAAACAATCACCCATAACCTAAGGGTCAATATTATATAATTTTTGCATGATTCCATAACAAATTCCTTGGTAAATTCTCACTTTTATCAAAACCCTAGGTTTTACTCTAAACCCATGATTTCTACTAACTTAATGTGTTAATCTACCAAAAAATTCAAGTATTAAACTCACTTTATGGTACCTTAAAATTCCTAGGTTGAATCTCTCCTTTGCAAGCTTTCCAAATAGTCCAAGATGAAGAAAGATTGTTCAAAAATGACTAAATCCCGTATTTTAAACAACCTCACTGCCTTCAGGTTTTTCGCACCTGCGGTCTCGCATCTGCGAGAAAGATCTCGCACCTGCGGAAAATGGGAAGGGGCCAGTGGTCGCACCTGCGGAAGGGAGTCCGCACCTGCGGCTCCACTTCTGTGGGAAATAGTCCGCACCTGCGGAACTGGGCAGCCCCCTATGAGGCCGTACCTGCGAGGCGTTGACCGCACCTGCAGTCTTCGCACCTGCGGCTGTTCCTTCGCAGGTGCGGTCGCACTAGATCTGGTGCACCAGCAGTTCTTCTAAGGCTGGTTTTTGCTTCACGCAATGTCCGAATGGCATCCGGGCCCACCCGAGGCCCCGTAAAAATATACCAACAAGTCCTAAATCATAATATGGACTCGCTCGAGCCTTCTGAACGTCTAAAACAACGCTAAATCAAAAAATCATACCCCAAAACCTATTGGATCCAACTTAAGAACTTTAAGTTCTTGAATTCACCTTCAACACGCCGAACCTACCTATACTACTTGGAATGACACCAAATTTTGCGAGCAAGTCATAAATGACATTACGGAACTATTCCCGGTCTCGGAATTCCATTCGGACCTTGATAACACAAAATCACGTTCTAAACCTCAATTTTTTGAACTTAAGGAATCATATTTCACTATATGACGTTGAAATGCTCCCGGGTCATCCAAAACCCGTTCCGAACATACGTCCAAGTATGAAATCATCTTACAAACCCACCGGAACCTTCAAATCTCGATTCCGAGGTCGTCTGCTAAAAATGTTGACCGAAGTCAAACTTGGCCTTTAAGGCCAACCTTAAGGAACTAAGTGTTCCTACACCACCCCAAACTCCTCCAAACCTCGAACCACCCGTCCCCGCAAGTCATAAATCAGAAAAATCAACTATGGGAAGTCTCATTTAGGGGCACGGGGTCCTAGAACACAAAACAGCCGGTCGGGTCGTTACACGCAGCGGCTAAGTGAGAATGAAGTTTGCGTTTTTCAAGCCAATGGCGAGCCAACACCAGCTTTAGATTTAAGAGATATTAGAGTTTAGTTTAGTAGTGATAGAGTTTTAGTTTTAAAAGATGTTCTCTATTTACCTTCTATTAGAAGGAATTTGATTTCGGTTTCAAAAATAATGGATGTTGGTTATAATGTTTATTTTTCTAATAACTCTGCTGTTATTAAGTTTAATAAAAATTTTATCTACACTGCTGCTAGAGTACATGAACTTTTTATTCTTGATATATCTCCTCGTGTGCTACAACTACCAAAAGAATTAAACAACATTAATCTTCCACATAAAAGAAAACGTATTTCTGAATTGAGTCAAACTTATTTGTGGTACTTACTTCTAGGTTATATAAATCTAAATAGGATTTCAAGGTTGGTCTCTGATGGACCTTTGAGTTCATCGAAAGTGGAGTCATTAACAACTTGTGAATCATGTTTAGAAGGTAAAATGACCAACAGACATTTTCCCTCAAAAGGAAATAGAGCCAGCGATAAGCTAGAATTAATTCACTCTGATTTATGTGGCCCTAAGAATATACAAGCAAGAGGTGGTTTTGAGTATTTTGTGGCTTTCACAGATTATTACTCAAAATATGGATACATTTATCTATTGCGACGTAAGTCTGAATGCTTTGAGAAATTCAAAGAATTTAAGACGGAAACGGAGAAACAACATGATAAATATATCAAAACATTACGATCTGATCGTGGAGGTGAATACCTTTCTGTGGAATTCATAAATACTTATCACATAGTGGAATTACATCTCAATTATTTTCCCTAGGAACACCATAACAAAATGGTGTGGCAGAAAGAAGAAATAAGACCCTTATGGAAATGGTTAGATCAATGTTAAGTTATTCCGATTTTCCTTCTTCCTTTGGGGATATGCTTTAGAAAAAAAAATTACATTATAAATTTGGTTCCTTCAAAGTCAGTACCTTCAACTCCAGTAGAATTGTAGACTGGGCATAAGCCAAGTTTACGGCATATTCGGGTTTGGGGTTGTCCAGCACATGTGCTGAAAGGAAAAGCGGATAAATTTGAACCAAGGACAGAAGTATGCATTTTTATTGGATATCCAAAAGGAACTAAAGGCGTCTTGTTTTATTGTCCCAAAGAAAAGAAGGTAATTGTTACGACAAATGCCAGATTTTTAGAAGAGGAAACCATATTCCTAGAAGTAAACTAGTTTTACAGGAATTAAATAATGGAGTAACTAAAGACTCATCTCTAGAACATATCCCGGAAGCCAGTATTGACATACCGCTACATTATCGTAGTGGGAGAAATGTCAATAGGTAGCAGATTGCACAAGAGCAATTGTCTGACATCTCACTACCCCAAAGTAGTGGGAGTAATGTTGAACAACCTGAAATTGTTCTGCAGCCTGCACTCCAGGAGGAAGTTAATGATATCCCAACACCTCAAGGTGTGGAGGATAACAATGAGGCTTCAGTTCCAGAAAATGATGTTGTGACTCAACAACAAAATCAGCCTCCACTGTAGTGACTAGTCGTAGTGGGAGAATTATTAGAAAACCTCTCGGGTTTGCGCTCTTGGGAGAATCTTATGATAGAATCCCTGAAGAGACTAATACAGAACCTATTAATTACGACGAAGCACTACAGGATACAGATGCTGATAAATGGGTTGATGCTATGAAATCTGAAATGGAGTCCATGTACTCCAATCAAGTCTGGGATCTTGTAGAACCACCTACTGGTTTCAAGTCCCTTATGCTTCTGCTGTAGGGAGTCTCATGTGTGCTATGCTATGTACCAGACCTGATATCTGCTTTGCTGTTGGCATGGTTAGTAGATTTCAGTCCAACCCTGGACGAGAACACTGGACTATCATTAAGCATATAATCAAGTATTTGAAAAGGACAAGGGGTTATATGTTGGTGTATCACTCTAGTGATCTTGCACCCACTGGCTATACTGATTCAGATTTCCAGTCAGATAGAGACTTTAGAAATTCTACCTCAGGATATATTTTTACCTTAGGAGGTGGAGCCATAAGTTGGAGGAGTATCAAGTAATCGTGTGTTGCTGATTCCACCATGGAAGCCGAATATGTGGCTGCATCTGAGGCATCTAAAGAGGCTGTTTGGCTCAGGAAATTTCTGAAAGAGCTTAATTTAGTTCCTTCAGTTCAAGCACCAATTATACTTTATTGTGACAATAGTGGTGCAGTTGCAACTCGAAGGAACCAAGAAGCCATAAAAGGAGTAAACATATTGAGCGTAAATATCACTTAATTCGGGACATAACTCAGAGAGGTGATGCAAGAGTGTTGAAGATTGCATCAGAGGACGATTTGGAAGACCCATTTACAAAGAGCTTGACACGGAAGATTTTTGACAAGCATGTAGAAGGAATGGGTATTAGAATAGTATACACATGGTTATGAGTCTAAGTGGGATATTGTTGGAATATACTATTAACCATGCGGTTTAGACATAGTATTTTATTTTATTCTTTATGGAACAATTATTTATTTAATTTATTCAACTCAATAGAGTACTATTTTAAATAGATCATTTGTTACATGTGTGTCCTTTTAGTTATGTAGTAGACAATTTAGTGTATGGAGTCTAAGCTCATGCACGGAAGATTAAATTATTGGTTCTCATAATTAATAAACTATGTTCACAATCAACGATGTTATTGGACAAAATATCTTGATGATTGTAGCACAAGATTATAGTATAATTTGTCTTGATTATGGGAGTAGTTTTACTCCGACTTCTTGTGCTAGTATGCTCAGTGTATATTGAACGGACCAAGTAGAGAAAAGATATTTTTTTGTACTGAATATATAAAACATTTTCTCTAATTCATTAAATGAGCTTATACTCCTAATCTTGATATAATTATTATGATCAATGTAATTTGTTTATTGCTTTGATTTATCAAAAGGTACGACTCTATTCAGAGTTAGTGTATGCCTAATAGATTGGACAATAACGAATAACATTTGTGAATAATAATTAGTTGATAAAATATATGGCTCGATTTTGAGTTTGATGATACCCCTTTATGTAAGCTTATAAGTTTTCATGTGAAAATCCGGCTGATGGATTTTGTATCCGTCACATGAAATATTTTAAGCAGAATTGTAAAGGATTTAATTAGTTGATTAAATTAATTTTTTAGTGATTTAATTTAATTAACTGGTATTTGAGATCTTAACATAGGGAGTTAAAATAAGTGTTATTGAATTTTCGAAATTCATATTGAGGAGTTCAATTGCAGTTTTTTAGTGGAATAAATTATAATTAATTATAGTAAGAATTAATTCATGCTAATTTCGAATTAATGCTATAATTGGTAATCTCTTATTATTTTTGTGGTCCCTGCTATACCTAGTAAAAACCTGAACAAGACTTGGGTAAAAAATGACTTGGGAGAAAAGTCATCTTGTAGAGCTGGAGTGGGATTCTACTTGTAAAAGCAGAATCTTACACGTTTTTGGTAGCACAATTTCGGCCAAAAAATAACTCTACTTAAGGAAGACTAATTTCACCTAATTACTCACTTTTGAGAGTTGTATTGTTTTTGCCCACCCAAAAGCAAAATCGTCCAAGGTTTTACTAGGCATATAGCAGAAGACTGCAACCCTGGATTCTTGTTGTTTTGAAGATTTGTGTAACGATTTCAAAAGGTTAGTGCTTCTAATCTTGTGATTATAGCATTGTCTAGTTTACATGTATTTGATGCCTGAATTGTATGCTTGCTTCCACTGCGCATGTTCTAACAAAATCAACAATTCAAAAATACTACTTTCTCAGACAAAATTTGCAGCAAACTTAGCTTAATGTTGTCAGAGATTTTTGTAACGGAAGTAAAAGATTTATGCGTTAAAACTCCAATAAAAAAATTCAACATAGATATTAGTAAACATAAGAAGAATGTCAAACTAATGGTCCTTTATAATGACAGTATGGTTGCCAAAAATTTCCGTCGGCGGTAAGAAAATATGTACAGAATTAACAGTGAGTGAGAAAGAGAAAATGATGCTCACGCTAATGAATTAGGAGATTTGCTTAATGATATGCTTTTCTTTTTGCATCTGATGATGGAAGTAACGACCGACTGGCGGAGATTTGGTGGATATGTTAGTGGAAGTGGTTGTCAAGAGAAGATATGTCACGACCCGAAAATTTCCGCCGTCGGGACCGTGATGACGCCTAACATTACACTTGCTAGGCAAGCCAACGTTAGAGATTTATTAGCCAATTCTTTTACATTTCAGTGATTAACAACAAGCAAGCTATAAAAAGTCAAAATGAACGCAAAATTATATATAATAGCCTTGAATATGTACTACTACCCAGAATCCAAATTCACAATTCACGAACAATATAAGATTTTGCTACAAGTATTTGTCCGAAAGAAATACAATTGTTTGCGGAATAAAGAAAACAGTAAAGTATGAGGCATGAAAGGGGACGCCAGGTCTTGCGGATGCCGACATGTCTACCTTGGGTCTCCTAGAAAGTGAATCCTACAGCCAACCTCTCGATCATCTCGGACTAGCTCCAAAATCTGCATAGGAAGTGAAGAGTACAGTATCAGTACAACCGACCCTATGTACTGGTAAGTGCCGAGCCTAACTTTGACGAAGGAGTGACGAGGCTACGGCGGGTCACTCACAACATAATCTGCAGACAGTATATAATAGAAGCGGAAAAGAAAACAGAATAAAGTAAGCAGTAACTTGCATGATGTAATTACAGTTCTCAAAAGTATTTCGTCAGTGTTCAGATACTATCAATCCGTAAGTGCAATTTAAGAGTAACATATATCTAACACAGTCAGGGAAAGCATAAATATATAAGTTGTGGCGGCGCCCAACCCGATCTCACCGTACATGTCATATTCACCCTTATTTCCTCTTAATAACATGAAAAACAGAATATAAATAAAAGTGTTTCGCCGTGCAACCCGATCCCACCATATCACAATAATAAATATCACAATTCACCCTTATTCCACGACAATCCACCCTTATTACACCTATTGCGGCGTGCAACACGATCCCACCGTACATGTCAATTCACCCTTATTCCTCCTCAATATATAACCCTTATTCCACCTGTTGGGGCGCGCAACCCGATCCCACCATATCAGTATAGATTAATCAGTAAGTACAGAAATTTCACAATTCAAATCATAAAACCCTTCACAATAATTAAACTTCAAACCAAAGCAAATGAGAAGCTTGTACACTATGAGAATTCACACAAGTAATACTACTCAGCGAGACCAATCCAGAATATATCATAAAAACACCGATAAACCAGCTTAAGCAAATAATAGGAGGCAATGAAGCTTCGGGATACTAATACCTTTAACAAAGGGAAACGATGTCTAACAAGTAGAAATCAGGCATGGGAATACAAGTAAAACATGCAGTAGTTAAGGTAGGGAAAAAGACAATATGAGAAGGACGTGAAAGAAACAGGAAAGACAGATAAATTGGCAGCGCATAAGTACTCGTCACCTCACATATATGCCGCTCACATGAATTTCATATAGCAAATAGCTCGAGAGTTCCTAATCCCTCAAGTTAAAGTTAGACACAACACTTACCTCGCTCCACATGCCACTCAATGCTCAATCACAACCTTGCCTCTAGAATTCGCCTCCAAACCACTCGTATCTATCCAAAATTGACTCAATAATATCAAATATTGCTAAATAAACCAATTACAATGCATAAATTTAGGTTTCCCAAATTTTCCCCCAAAAAGTTAAAAATCGACCCCGTTTGGTCAAACTTGAGGTTCAAACCAAAACCCATTCACCCATTCACCCCCGAGCCCGATTATGCAATTAGTTTTGGAATTTCACCTCAATTTGAGGTCTAAATCCCAATTTCCCAAAAATCAATAATTCTACCCAAACCCCCAATTTCCAACATGAAAATCCTAGATTCTAGGTTGAAAATTCATGAAATGTGATTGGTAATTGAAAGAAACTGGTTTAGCATCACTTACCAAAGTTTTGGGGAAGAAATGGTCTTGGAGAAATCGTCTATAGGGTTCTAGGATTTGAAATTTTGATGAATGAAAGAAAAATCTCGTCTAACTTAAGTTTTGATCAGTTGGAGGTGTCGCATTTGCGACCTAGGATTCGCAAATGCGACCCCTGCAAATGTGAAGAACACATCGCAAATGCGAAGGTCTCCCATCCCTGCTATCTTTGTAATTGCAAAGAAAACCTCGCAAATGCCAATCTGATCTATTCGCAAATGCGATCACTGCCTTCCCCCTACCTAGTTCGCAATTGCGAAGGTGTGTTCGCAAATGCGACAACTATAAGGCCCAGCTATTATTCGCAAATGCGAGAAATAGCTCACAAATGTGTGACCTGCAGGATTCGCAATTGAGATGCCTGATGCGAGATCAGAGGCCTGCACCAGATATTGCAACACCAGCTATGTTCGAAGTCCAATTTTCACTCTGTAGCCTATCCGAAACTCACCCGAGCCCTCAGGGCTCCAGACCAAACACACACACAAGTCCAAAAATATCATACAAACTTGCTCGCGCGATCAAATTGCCAAAATAACACCTAGAACTACGAATTGAACACCAAATCGAATGAAATTTTCAAGAAAACTTTGAAATTACTATTTTCTCAACCGGACGTCCGAATCACTTCAAATCAACTCTGTTTTTCATAAAATTTCATAGACAAGTCATAAATATGGTATTGGACCTATACCGGGTTCCAGAACCAAACTATGGACATGTTATCCAAAAAGTCAAACTTTGGTCAAACACTTCAATTTCATTAAGCTTTCAACTTTCAAATTTCGACGTAGTCCGATATCTCAGTCTAGGGACTTTCGATTTCAATTCTGGGAATACACCCAAGTCCCACAATACTGACCCACCGGGACCGTTAAAATATAAATCTGGGTCCGTTTGCCAAAAATGTTGACCAAAGTCAACTCATATGAAGTTTTTAAGCAAAGTTTCTTATTTTTATCAGTTTTTATCATAAAGGCTTTTCAGAAAGATGCCCGAAATGTGTAAGCAAATCGAGGAAGGCTAAAACATGACTTTTAAAGGTTTCAGATCAAAGAATGGGGTTTAAATCATAAGATGACCTATCGGGTCATCACATTCTCCATCTCTAAAACAATCGTTCATCCTCGAACGAACGTAGAATAATACCTGAACTGGTGAATAGGTGGGGAATCTACTCCACATATCCGACTTGAACTCCCAAGTAGCTGCCTCAATGGACTGACCTCTTCACTGCACTCGGACTGAAGGATAACTCTTCGATCTCAACTAACGAACCTGACGGGCTAGAATAGCCACCGTCTCCTCCTCGTAAGTCAAATAAATGTCCAACTGGATAGAGCTGAAATCTAACACGTGGGACGGATCATTGTGATACTCCGGAGCATGGACACATGGAACACTAGATGAACTGTTGATAACTCCGGAGACATCGCAAGCCTGTAAGCCACCTCCCCCACTCTCTCTAGAATCTCAAAAGGTCTGATATACCTAGGGCTCAGCTTGCCTTTCCTTCCAAACATCATGACACCCTTCATGGGTGATACTCGAAGCAACACTCTCTCCCCGACGATGAATGCAGCATCACGAAATCTATGGTCGACATAACTCTTCTGCCTGGACTGAGCTGTGCCAAGTCGATCCTGAATAATCTTGACCTTATCCAAGGCATCCTGTACTAGATCTGTACCCAATAACCGAGCCTACCCCGGCTCAAACCACCCAACTGGAGACCGACACCGCCTACCGTATAATGCCTCATAGGGAGTCATCTGAATGCTCGACTGATAGCTTTTGTTGTAGGCGAACTCTGCAAGGGGCAAGAACAAATCCCACGATCCTCCGAAATCTATGGCACATGCACGGTGCATATCCTCCAAGACCTGGATAGTGCGCTCGGACTGTTCATCCGTCTGAGGATGAAATGTTGTACTCAACTCAACCCGCGTGCCCAACTCACGCTGTACTGCCCTCTAGAAGTGCAAGGTGAACTGCGTACCTCAATCAGAAATGATAGACACGGGCACACCGTGAAGACGGACGATATCGCAGATATAAATCTCTGCCAACCGCTTCGAAGCATAGGTAACTGCCACAGGAATGAAGTGCGCTGACTTAGTCAGCCTGTCCACAATGACCCAAACGGTATCGAACTTCCTCTGAGTCTATGGGAGTCCAATAATGAAATCCCTAGGGATGCGCTCCCACTTCCACTCAGGAATCTCTATTTGCTTAAGCAAACCACCAGGTCTCTGATGCTCATACTTCACTTGTTGACGATTCAGGCATCGAGCTACATAAGCAACTATATCCTTCTTCATCCTCCTCCACCAATAATGTTGCTGCAAGTCCTGATACATCTTTGGGGCACCCCGATGAATAGAATACCGGGAATTGTGGGCCTCTTCAAGTATCAACTACAAAGTCCATCAACATTAGGCACACAAACACGATCCTGCATCCTCAAGACTCTTTCATCACCAACAGTAACTTTCTTGGCACCACCGTGCTGCATTGTGTCCCAAAGTACCAACAAATAAGGGTCGTCATACTGCCGATCTCTGATACGCTCAAACATAGAAGACCGAGCGACTGTACAAGCTAGAACACGCCTGGGCTCTGAAATATCTAACCTCACAGACTGGCTGGCCAAAGTCTGAACATCTGATGCTAGCGACCTCTCACTGACTGGAATGAACATAAGGCTGCCCATACTCGCTGCCTTCCTACTCAATGCATCGGCCACCACATTGGCCTTTCTGGGATGATACAAGATGGTGATATCATAGTCTTTCAATAGCTCCAACCACCTCCTCTTCCTCAAATTGAGATCCTTTTTCTTGAACAAATACTGAAGGCTCCGATGATCCGTGAAAACCTTATATGAAACGCCATAAATATAGTTCCTCCAAATCTTCAGTGCATGAACAATGGCTGCCAACTCTAAACCATAGACAGGGTATTTCTTCTCATGAACCTTCAACTGCCGTGACGCATATGCAATCATCCTGCCCTCCTGTATTAATATCGCACCTAGCCCAACACAGTAAGCATCACAATATACCCTGTACGATCCTGAACCTGAGGGCAACACCAACACCGGCGGCGTAGTTAAAGCAGTCTTGAGCTTCTGAAAACTCGCCTCAGACTCTTCTGACCATCTGAACAGGGCACCCTTCTGGGTCAACCTGGTCAACGGGGATGCTATAGATGAAAACTCCTCCACAAATCGACGGTAATAGCCCGCCAAACCCAAGAAACTCCTGATCTCCATAGCTAAAGTTGGTCTAGGATAGTTATGGATTGTCTCTATCTTCTTAGGATCTACTTGAATGCCCTCTGCTGATACAACGTGGCCCTAGAAAGTGACTGAATCTAACCAAAAACTCGCACTTTAAAAATTTAGCATACAACTGGCTGTCTCTCAGAGTCTGAAGCACAATCCTAAGATGTTGCTCATGCTCCTCTCGACTGTTGGAGTAGATCAAGATGTCATCAATAAACACAATCACAAAGGAGTCCAAATAAGTCTTGAACACTCGGTTCATCAAATCCATAAATGTTGCTAGGGCATTGGTCAACCCAAAGGACATCACCAGAAACTCATAATGTCGTACCGAGTCTGAAAAGTTGTCTTAGGGACATTGGATGCCCTAATCCTCAACTGATGGTAGCTAGATATCAAATCAATCTTCAAAAACACCTTGTCACCCTGAAGCTGATCAAATAAGTCATCAATCCTAGGAAATGAATACTTCTTAATGGTGAATTTGTTCAACTACTAATAATCTATACACATCCTCATCGACCCATCCTTCTTCTTCACAAACAACACAGGCGCACCCCAGGGCGAGACACTTGGTCTAGTGAAGCCCTTATCAAGAAAATCCTGCAACTGTTCCTTCAATTCCTTCAACTCTAGCAGGGCCATATGATATGGCGGAATGGAAAGGGGTTGAGTGCCCGGAGCCAAATAAGTACAGAGATCAATATCCATGTCGGGTGGCATCCCCGGCAAGTCTGCGGGAAATACCTATGGAAACTCACGGACAACTGGAACTGAACCCATGGGAGGAACCTCTGCACTAGAATCATGGACATAAGACAAATAGGCTAAATACCCCTTCTTGACCATATGTCGATCCTTCATATACGAGATAACCATGTTGGTAGAATGGCCAGGAGTCCCTCTCCACTCTAATCGAGGCAACCACAGCAAGGCTAAGGTCACCATCTTGGCGTGAAGTCCAATATAGCGTGATAAGGTGACAACAAATCCATACCCAACATAATATCAAAATCAACCATATCGAGGAGTAGATAATCTACACTAATACCAAGACTCCCAATAGTGACCACACACGAACGATAAACACAATCTACAATAATAGAATCCCCACAGGTGTGGACACATATACAAGGGCACTAAAAGAATCATGAGGCACAACCAAATATGAAGCAAAATAAGATGACACATAGAAGTAAGTAGATCCCAGATCAAATATAACTGAAGCATCTCTATTGCAAACTGAAACAGTACCTCTAATAACAACATCATATGATTCAGCCTTAGGCTTGGCTAGAAAAGCATAACATTGGGGTTGTGCCCCACCACTCTGAACTATATCTCTGGGACGACCTCTAGCTGGTGGGCCTCCACCTCTAACGGCCTGACCTCCACCTCTAACAGTCTGGACCTTACCTCTGGCTGCCTGACCCCTTCCTCTGGCTGGATGAGCAGGTGGTGCAGCAACTAGTGCCGAAACCATGGCACGAGAACCCTGATGCTATGGCGAAACACCTAATAGTCTCGGACAAGTCCTCCTAATATGCACATAACCACCACACTTGAAACATCCATCCTGATATTGTGGCTGTGGAAACTAAGACAGACCCGAACGGGCCGGATGACCGCGGTAATAACTCTGAACAAGAGGTGCATTGATAGGAGCTGGTGGTGCACTGTAGGATGGATGTCCAGAAGGAGGCACATAAGGACCACGACTACCTGAAACACTAAGGGTTGCCTGAAGCGCTGAATGAAATGGACTGGGAGTATGGACTCTACCAAAATTACGCTTTCCTCCAGATGAGGCACTCTGAACCCATCGAAATGACGAGGTCTCTTGTCAGACCCCTGACCTCCCTGTCCAAGGAACATCTCGACTCGCGACGCCGCCTGAAAATAAATCTCACTCCCAGTATCCTTATCCATCTGCAATCTAATAGGCTGAGCAAGTCCCTCAATAAACCTCCTCACACAATCTCTCTCGGTAGGAAGCAGAAAAAGAGCATGACGGGCCAAATCCACAAAAGGGGTCTCATACTGAGTGACAGTCATACTGCCCTGCTGGAGATGCTCAAACTGACGGCGGTGCTCCTCTCGCAAGGTGATAGGTAGAAACTTCTCTAGGAAGAGATGAGAAAACCGGTCCCAAGTAAGATCAGGCGACCCAGCTAGTCTGGTCAACAAATAATCTCTCCACCATTTCTTGGCGGGACCAGCTATCTGAAATGCGACAAAGTCGACCTCATTGGTCTCCAATATACCCGTGTTCTGAAGCACCTCATAGCAGATGTCAAGATAATCCTGGGGATCCTCTGAAGTAGAACCAATGAAGTGAATTGGGAAGAGCTTGGTAAACCTGTCCAATCTCCACAAAGCCTCAGAAGACATAGATGACCCATCACCAGTCTGTGCTACAACAACCGACTGGATGAGCTGCTGGAGTCTAATACTGGGGAGCCATCTGCTCCGGAGTGTGAATAGCAAGACTCTGGGCTCCTCCTCAAGCCTAGGAGACGGCTGGTGCCATGGGAAATACGCCAATCTGGGCCACACTCTCCATAAGGCCCACCAAACTGACCAAAGCATCCTGAAGCACTGGGATGGCAATGAACCCCTCCGGAACCTGTGCTGGTCCGATAGGAACAGTCTTGGATGGAACCTCCTCGTCGAGCTCTACCTGAGGATCCACACTGGGGTTGGTGCTCGGGCTCTGGCTGAGCCCTGCCCCTACTTCGGCCTCTAGAATGGCCTCGGCCTTGACCTCTGCCCCTCGTAATAGCTTCCACTAGAGGCTTAGGCTACTGCTGAGCTGAAGAAGTGGTACGTGTTCTCCCCATCTGCGAGAGAATAAGAGTAGAAGAGTTCAATCAGTGTTGAGAAAACAAAATCGCATGACAGTGAAGAATAGAAGTGAAATTTGTTCCTAAACTTCATAGCCTCTAGGAGATAAGTACAGACGCCTCCGTACCGATTCCCAAGACTCTACTAAGTTCGTTCATGAATTGTGAGACCTAGGCAACCTAGTGCTCTGATACCAACTTGTCATGACCCGGATTTCCCACCGTCGGGACCGTGATGGCGCCTAACATTACACTTGCTAGGGAAGCCAATGTTAAAGATTTATTAGCCAATTCTTTTACTTTTCAATGATTAATAACAATCAAGCAATAACAAATCGAAATGAACGCGTAATTATATATAATAACCTTGAATATGTACTACTACCTAGAATCCGGAGTCACAATTCACGAACAATATAAGATTTTGCTACAAGTATTTTCCGAAAGAAATACAACTTCTTGCGGAATAAAGAAAACAGTAAAGTAAGAGGCATGGAAGGGGACACTAGGGCTTGCGGACGCCGACAGGTCTACCTTGGATCTCCTAGCAAGTGAATCATACAGCCAACCTCTCGATCAGCTCGGACTAGCTCCAAAATCTGCACATGAAGTGCAGAGTGCAGTATCAGTACAACCGACCCCAGGTACTGGTAAGTGCCGAGCCTAACCTCGACGAAGGAGTGAAAAGGCTACGGCGGGTCACTCACAACATAATCTACATACAATATATAATAAAAGCAGAAAGGAAAACAGAATAAAGTAAGCAGTAACTTGCATGAAGTAATTACAGTTCTCAAAAGTATTTCAACAGTTTCAGATACTACCAATCCTTAAGTGCAATTTAAGACTGTCGTACAACTAACATAGTCAGGGAAAGAATAAACATATACGTTGTTGCGGCACGCAACCCGATCCCATCGTACATGTCATATTCACCCTTATTTCCTCTTAATAACATGAACAACAGAATATAAATAAAAGTGTTGCAGCGTGCAACCCGATCCCACCATATCACAATAATAAATATCACAATTCACCCTTATTCCACCACAATCCACCCTTATTACACCTGTTTCAGCATACAACATGTCAATTCACCCTTATTCCTCCTCAATATATAACCCTTATTCCACATGTTGCGGCGCGCAACCCGATCCCATCATATCAATATAAATTAATCAGTAAGTACAGAAATTTCACAATTCAAATCACAAAACCTTCACAATACTTAAACTTCAAACCAAAGAAAATGGAAGATTGTACACTATGAGAATTCACACAAGTAATACTACTCAGCGAAACCAATCCAGAATATATCATAAAAACACCGATAAACCAGCTTAAGCAGATAATAGGAGGCAATGAAGCTACGAGCTACTAATACCTTTAACAAAGGGAAACGATGTCTAACAAGTAGCAATTAGGCATGGGAATACAAGTAAAACATGTCGCAATTAAGGCAGGGAAAAAGACAATATAAGAAGAACGGGAAAGAAACAGGCAAGAATGATAAATTGGCGGCGCATAAGTACTCGTCACCTCACATATACGCTGCTCACATGAATTTCATATAGAAAATAGATCGAGGGTTCCTAATACCTCAAGTCAAAGTTAGACACAACACTTACCTCGCTCCACAAGCCACTCAATGCTCAATCATAGCCTTTCCTCTAGAATTCGCCTCCAAACCATTCGTATCTATCCATAATTGACTAAATAATATCAAATATTGCTAAAGAAACCAATTACAATGCATAAATTTAGGTTTCCCAAGTTTTTTCCCCAAAAGTCAAAAATCGACTCCGGACCCGCTTGGTCAAAACTCGAGGTTCGGACCAAAACCCATTCACCCCCGAGCCCGATTATGCAATTAGTTTTGGAATTTCACCTCAATTTGAGGTCTAAATCCCAAAAATCACTAATTCTACCCAAACCCCTAATTTCCACCATGAAAATCCTAGATTCTACGTTGAAAATTCATGAAATGTGATGGGTAATTGAAATAAAGTGGGTTAGGATCACTTGCCAAAGTTTTGGAGAACAAATGGTCTAGGAGAAATCGCCTCTAAGGTTCTAGGATTTGAAATTTTGATGAATGAGAGAAAAATCTCGTCTAACTTAAGTTTTGATCAGTTGCAGGTGTCGCATTTGCGACCTGGGGTTCGCAAATGCGAGCCCCAAAAATGCGAAGAACCCATCGCAAATTCGAAGGTCTCCCATCCCTTCTATCTTCACAATTGCGAAGAAAACCTCGCAAATGCGAGCCTGACCTATTCGCAAATACGACCATATGACCGCAAATGCGATCACTGCCTTCCCCCTACCTAGTTGGCAATTGCGAAGGTGTGTTCGCAAATGCGAAAACTATAAGGCCCAGCTTTTCTTCACAAATGCGAGAAATAGCTCGCAAATGAGAGATCAGAGGCTTGCACCAGATATTGCAACACTAGCTATGTTCTAAGCCCAATTTTCACTCTGTAGCCTATTCGAAACTCACCCGAGACCTCGGGTCTCCAAACAAACACACACACAAGTCCAAAAATATCATACAAACTTGTTCGCGTGATCAAATCGCCAAAATAACACCTAGAACTACGAATTGAACACTAAATCGAATGAAATTTTTAAGAAAACTATGTATTTGTCCATTCTTATACATAGCAAACTATAGCATTAGTAATACTATAGAATTTAATATATGGATAAGCATGTATAAAGACATAACTACCCTTTCAAAAAAATTCAAATCCTTTCCAATGCATGTGGAGGGTATTTTTATAAGAATAATTATTTTAAGAAATTATGCAATTCATGTTATTTTTAATACACCAAACCAATCAATCGATAATAAATAATCCCAATATTAGTAATCTCAGCATTACTAATATACTATATTCAGTATTATTCTGATAAACAACCCCTTAGTTTCCTATAGGGATATGCAATCAATATTCTCCTGCTTTTAAAATATCCACTAATTCTATGGGTATTTCATGTCAAAGAGTATATACTCCAACTATGTAATGACCCAACCGGTCGTTTTTCTTTATAGAACCCCGTTCCCCTAAATAAGCCTCCCCGTATGTGCTTTTACTGTTATATGACTTGTGGAGATGGTTAGTTTGAGATTTGGAAGGGTTCAGGTTAAAATTGGAACAGTTGGTTCCTTAAGTTGGCATAAAAGGCTAAGTTTGACTCTGGTCAATATTTTGATTAAACGACCTCAGAATCGGGATTTGACAGTTCCAATAGGTTCGTATGATAATTTCGGACTCGGTCGTATTCTCAGTTCGGGTTTTGGATGAACCGGGAGCATTTTGGCACCTAATATCAAAAGTTGATTCTTGAAGAATTTTGAAGTTCTTTAAATTTGGTTTGGAGTGGGTTTTGGTGTTATCGAGGTCCAAGCGGAATTTAGAGAATTAAAATAATTCCATAATGCCATTTAAGACTTGCACGCAAAATTTGGTGTCAATCTGAGTAGTCTAAGTACATTTCAGTGCATTTTGAGTGAATAGAAGAACTTGAAGTTCATAAGTTTGATCTAATTGGTTTTGGGATGCGATTTTTTGTTTTAATGTTGTTTCAGGCATTCCGAGAGTTTGAGCGAGTCCGTTTTATGATTCTATACTTTTTGGTATGTTTTGCGGCGCCTCGGGGGCCCCGGGTGCCAATCGAACGATGCGCGAACTGAGTTTGAAACTCAACAGGGTTGCTGGTGCACCAGTTCTGGTGTGCCCGCACATGCGAGCTTTGGGTTGCAGGTGTGAGCCCTTGACCACAGAAGCGGCCCAGAATGGGCTGCCCAGCCATCATAGAAGTGGAAGATGGACCGCACCTATGAAGGCGCAGGTGCGAAGGCAATCATCGCAGGAGCGAGCAGTGTCGCAGATGCGCACCTTTTGCCGCTGGTGCGGGTCTGCATGTGCGTTCTCCTGAGCGCAGAAGTGATAGGAGGCAGCCTAGCCTTGGTCCTCACCTACGCGATTTGGTCCGTAGAAGAGGAATTTCAGGTGCGGCAGTGGCACCGTAGGTGCGAAAATCGCAGAAGCCAGACCACTTCATTTAATACGGGACTTAGACATTTTTGCTCATTTCATACACTTCTTGGGGTGATTTTGGAGCTGGTTAGAGAGGGATTTTCCTCAACTAATTGAGGCAAGTAACTCCTACCAAATGTGAGTTAAATACATAGCTTATGGGTAGATTATAACATGAAAATTTGTAGAGATCATGGGTTTAGATGAAAAACCTGGGGTTTAATAAAACTGGGATTGTATGGTTATGGAACTTAGTAAAAATTATATGTTTATGTTCCTAAGGTTATGGGTAAAACTTTCTTCAAAAATTTCCAAAATCCGGACACGTGGGCCCTGGGTGAATTTTAGGAATCTTGCATTTTGGGTTGGGTAATCACTTTAATAGTGGGATATGAACTTTTGAGCACAGACTGATTAATTTATATAATGTTTGACTAGTTTCGAGTCGTGTGGCACCAAATTTGGAGGCTTGAGCATGTTCTTGAATAGGGAAGTGGTCTTTGAGACGAGGTAAGTCTCCTTTCTAACCTTGTAAGAGGGAAATCTCCCCATAGGTGAATTAACTAATATATGTGACTATTTGTGGGGGCTACGTATATACGAAGTGGCGAGAGTTCGTGTGTAGCTACTATTCATGCTAAAGTCTGGGTCGTCTAGGGCCCTATCATGCTATACTTGAAATAATTGCGCCTTTACATTTTAATTGGATTGCTTAAATCATAATTCCATAGATTGTAAAAGAATTTCAAAGGGATAAGTCTTCACTCATTCAAGGTTATGAATAGAACACTTGACTGTTATTGAAAAACTTCTGTTCTTTAAGTGTTATCTATTGTGGAGCGGGTCGAGCGCCTCAGCAGGTTAAATAGATGCATCTATGGTTCGCGCCGCTCGACCCTTGGCAGTGCACATTTTAAATATTATTGTGTTGGTTCGGATCGTACGACCTCGACATTATTTGCGCATGTTAACTCTTGGGTTTAATAATTGTGAAAAGGATATTTATCATCTCTTCTTGTTGAGTTTTTCGTATATTTATCATGATCCATGTTTAGTTATGATTTTGACTTATTATCATTAGCCTTAGTAAGTGTCAAGTCGACCCCTCGTCACTACTTCTTCGAGGTTAGACTGATACTTACTGGGTACATATTGTTTTATGTACTCACGCTACACTTCTGCACTTAACTATGCAGGATCTGAGGCATGTGCATCTGGATACGCATCCGGCACGCACTCTTGATATGGGTTCGAGATTCCACGGTGAGTTGCCCTTCCGAGTTGTTTAGCAGCATGCCGGAGTCTCTCTTTTATTTTTCTTCTATCTATTCTTTTTAGACAGTAGGATAGACATCTTTTGTATAATTTACTAAGTTGCCCATATACTTGTGACACTAGATCTTGGCATGTATTAGTGGACTTGTGGTATTTGGGTTCTGTTCTTATGGTTATGAACATTTCTACATGCTTCACTTATTAATTTAAATTGGTCTCTCGTCAAATATTTTAAATTAAGGAAAATCACTACATGGGAAATTTGTTAAAATTGGAATGTTATTAGGTTATTTGTTGTTGGCTTGTCCGGCAACGGTGTTAGACGCCATCATGTCCTGCCATGGAATTGGGTTGTGACAACATGGTATCAGAGCACTAGGTTCACATAGGTCTCACAAGTTATGAACAGGTCTAATAGAGTCTTGAGGATCGGTGCGGAGACGTCCGTACTTATCTTCGAGAGGCTATAGGATGTTAGGAAACTACTCTTTATTCATCTCCTATCGTGCAATTGATGGTATACTAAGTTTATTCCTCTTTTTCTCACAGTGGTGAGAACGCATGCAGCAGACGTTCCAGACCCGGGAGAGGCTGCTCCCCTATTGCTAGAGGATGAGGTAGAGGACGGGGGAGGGCACCGGCCCGAGGTAAGGGCGAGGACGTCCCAGAGTTTCCCCAGTTGCACCGCCAGCTGATCCAGTGGAGGATCCTATACTTGAGGAGTAGGGCGAGGTGCCCGCAGCAGAGCCATCCCCGACTGACTTCATGACGGCACCGGGTTTCTAGGAGGTCATGGACCATATGCTACGGTTCATGGATTCTATGACCCAATCCAGTTTACTTCCAGCAGACCCGGGCACATCTCAGGCGGGAGGGGGAGCACAGACCACTATCGCTCAGGCTCCTGGGCGTGCAGTCGTTGTGTATCATACCCCGGGAATTCTTCCCATAGGCGGAGCCCAGCTAGTAGCAGCAGCTGTACTTGAGCCTAGACTAGCTGCGGCCGCCGAGCCGTAGAATCTTTTGGATATATGGACTAGGCTTCACCCTCCGGTCTTTGGGGGTGAGCGACATGAGGATCCTCAGGACTTCATTGACAGGTGAAGGTACAGATGCACATATTGGAGTCTCACGGGGTGGATTTCACTACCTTTCAGTTGGATGGCAGCGCACGTAGGTTATGGCAGTCGTATCTTCTTGGTAGACCAGCAGATTCTCCTCCCATGACTCGGGACCAGTTCACCCGCCTATTGTTGGATAGGTATCTTCCACCCTCTTAGAGGGAAGATCTACGGTTTCAGTTTGAGCATCTTCAACAGGGTCATATGTCTGTGACCGATTATGAGGCGAGATTCTTCGATTTGTCTTGTTATGCACTTATGATACTCCCTACTGAGGTGGAGCGAGTGCAGAGGTTTGTTGCAGGGTTGCACTCATGTATTCAAGCTACTATGGCTCGAGAGATGGAGATAGGGACTCCCTATTAGTTAGTAGTGGAGATTTCCCGCAGGATTGAGGGTTACCTTCAGATGGGTAGAGAGCAGATGCAGCGGGACAAGAGGTCTCATTTTTCTGGAGAGTTTAGAGGTGCCCCAGCTGGGGGCAGAGGTTATTTGGGGAGGGGCCAGCCTAGCATGCCCCCATATTCATCACCACCACCTCCTCGAGGTTCTCCAACGAGGCCCTATTTCAGTGCAATGTCAGAGAGTTCTTATCGCCCGCTAGCTTTCCGGTGGGTATTCCGGTCATCAGGATTCTTCCATTGCTTACTTCAGTGCCATGCCAGAGAGTTCATATCGCCACAAGCTATTCAGGGTTCTTCCGGTGGTTATTCATGCCATCAGGGTCAGACTTCGGGGCAACAGGTCACCCCGCCGAGAGGTTGTTTTGAGTGCGGGGATCTTAGTCATGTGCGGAGATATTGCCCCAGGTCAACAGCCTATAATTACAGCTCCAGTAGCCGCACCATCCGTCCGACCGCCCGAGGCGGAGGGCAAGCGGGTAGAGGTCGTCCCAAAGGTGGAGGTCAGGCATGCGGAGGCCAGCCAGGTGGCGCTCCAGCCAGATTTAATGCTTTTCCGGCCAAACCAAATGTAGTGGTCTCAGATGCCATGATCACATGTATTATCTTTGACTGTGGTAGATATGCTTCAGTATTATTTTATCCAGGATCTACCTATTCATATGTGTCGTCATTGTTTGCTCATTTTTTGGATATTCCTCGTGAGTTCTTGGGTACTCTTGTCTATGTATCCACTCCTATGGGCGATTCTGTTGTTGTGGATCAGATCTATCGGTCATGTGTGGTTACATTCTGTGTATATTTTCGCGCCCCTTTTTCTCACGAAATCGGGTTTCGACATGTGACAACTCTTTTAAGGAGGTATTAAAAGAGGAGAGTTGCCACCTAACAATTTTTAAGGTGCGTTAGGGCACCTATTTGCAAGTGACTCGGGTTTAACTAGTTTACATCACCAAAGATCGGGTAAGGGCTCGAAATTACCTCGAAGAGAAGGTGTTAGGCACTCTTCGAGGTCCACAACTGTGGGTCCCGACCGAACTTGAATTGTATGAATTAGTCAGATAAACAAATATTAGAGAGCACAAAGTTCGAGAATTTTATAAAAAAAAGACTTTGAATAAATGAGTACAAGCACTTGATTCAAATAAAAGGGAAATAAAATGGGGGGGAGGGGTCCTAAGTTTTTTAGCTTAAAGGATCACCCGGTGCAACATAAATAATACTTTGTAACTCCCTCGAGATGGGGTGTTACTCATATTACGCAGCGGGCACAGACTATCATCTCCTGCTACCCGATTACCATCTTTATGTTGTTACCTAAAGCGCACTACTTCAATTATAACTCGTACCTTATGCGTGCACTACCCGTCCCATACCTATGGTCTAGGAGGCATTGAACCTTTATTTTGGGGGTTCTAGACCTCACTTAGGTTGCTCAAAAAATGTCAAAACTAGGCGACATACAAAAAAACATGTTGGACTTCACATATAGGCAATCAAAGGCTCAAGTTAGCCTCCACACTTAAATAACAAATGCACACGAAACAGGTTTTTATGTTACGTAGTTCAAGATTAAGGAACTTAAATCCCTATAGACATGATTTCTATGAGATAAGTCATCAAGGTATGCAATCAGTTTTAGGAACCAATGTTATTCATATACAGGATTGTATAGGTTGTTGCACACTGATTATTGAGATGGCAGATTCCCAGTTATTAGTCTTGCAGATGTTGCGCCTAGGTGATTTATGTAATAAAGACAGTGACATCTATTGAGAGAAACCCAAAATTACTCATACTCTTGATAATGGCCTAAGTGAGGGATGAAAAATGTTGAGAGGGGCGTCATTAACAGTTATTAAGGCGAACAGTGGTATCCTATAGATAGGATTTCTAATGATCAGCACTTCGGAACCTGACTTTATTATTATACCTTAACCTTATAGGCAGGTTTTCTAGGTGAACAATGCGATGCAATAACAGATGAGATGATTAGAGTCCTATAGGCATTATCTCTAGTGGATATGCTACCGTGATGAGAATTAAAGGAAAGTTCAACGATATTTATTTCCTACTGGCAGGTTTTCTAACATGTAGCAACAAAGATATTGAAGCATTTGAGCTCATGCTTTGCTAGTAGACAAGTAGTGCAAGTGTGTGCTTTTCCGAAGGGCATGATTTCCACAGTGTTCATAGAGAATGAACGACATAAATCAAGCACATCATTCAATCCTATAGTCATGTTATCTACCCATCGCATATTAATATTAAAATCAACCCCATTCCCCTTTTATTAATAACCCCAATTATATATACAAGGATTATTACAGGCCCAATAATGAGTAAAGTAACAATATTACATAACAGTGAACATGCCTATAGTAGGACAAAATAAAATAACTAAATACCCAGCCTTACTGGGCCTTCACTATCTCTGACATAGCATACTTAGGCCTTCAACAATAAACCACTTTCAATACACGATCATGGGTCCATAGAAGAGTTCAGACCCCTTTCAATGAGCCAAAGCACCAAGTGTTGTACCACTTGGAACAACCAATATAGATACACAGTACATGATAGGGAAGTAGAGTATTGAGGACAGTTTTGGAGGTTGAGGGAATAACTAGGACCAAGCCCTAGTGTGTCAGAGTTCACAAGGTCCTCAATTGGACCCCGATCAGTGCTCACACTAAGGAGGCCAGCAATAGCACCTAGATAGCCTTGGCTTTCAGCCGGCTAAGAATGGGAATTTAGGATATCAAAGCAGCAAGTAAGGAGAGTGGACAGAAATCAAGTAATACACCAAATTGAGCATACAGAGAAACTAGTCAAGCAGGCCAGTAGGTTTAGCAAGGTTTTCATAGCAAAGTACCACATAGACAACCTCATATGAATTAGGAGAAGGAAATAGGTTTGCAGGCATACGTAGGTTATCATGCATAGATTCATGAAGTTGAACTAGTTGAAACCTAAAGATCCAATTAAGTTAAGTCTAACCTAATGCCAATATTAATCAGTACTTAGATATGATGGAGGGGTACATACATTGTGATAATCACTGAAAGAATGAAGCAAGGCATACTGGGACAATATATTAGCATAGGAGCAAAGTCCTAGTTAATAGGAAAAAAAAGAGTATTTATCTTTTAAAAATAGGACAGCATGAAACATGTTTAAAGCAGACTTTAGAGAATCATCCCATAGAGTTAGGACTAATACAGAAAGGGCTATCAAGTATACACAGAACTTAGCATTGAAAGATTCACTCAAATGGGGGGGGGGGGGGGTCCATAGAGTTGGGTGGTATCCAATATTAATGCCAATATTAATCAGTACTTAGATATGATGGAGGGGTACATACATTGTGATAATTACTGAAAGAATAGGGTGACAAATGAACCAAGGCATACTGGGACAATATATTAGCATAGGAGCAAAGTCCTAGTTAATAGAAAAAAGAAGAGTATTTATCTTTTAAAAATCAGGACAGCATGAAACATGTTTAAAGCAGACTTTAGAGCAGCATCCCATAGAGTTAGGACTAATACACAAGGGCTATCAAGTATACACAGAACTTAGCATTGAAAGATTCATTCAAGTGGGGGGGGTTCCATAGAGTTTGGTGGTATCCAAAACAAAAATATGAGGAAAAATTGTAACTAACAACATACAGTCTCAGTAGTCAGGCTCATATCAAAATGGACTTTTATTGAGGTTCAAAACTAAACATGCTAAGATGCTAAATGGTGCAGAACCCATTTCAGAAGACAAGAAATCACAGAGTGCAAATCATAGTGAAGAATACATATTAGCATACCAAAATACCCCATGCGCTTAATTATGACATAATGACAATAGAGTATTGAACATTATCATAGCTAAATCATGCCCACGTAATTCAAACATATATGTAGAAAGAAAGAGAAAAGTTGAACATTGCAAGGGTTTAAAATACTAACCAGTAGCAGAATCAAAAGAATGAAGAGTGTAATAGCAAAAACCCCAGATCCTCGATACTTCAGAGTTCACAAGAGCCTCGAGAATGGGCTCCGAGCAGTGCTTGCACCGGAAGAGGTTGTTTAATGGCCTTGGCTTTCAGCATGCCCGTATTCAATAGTTTTAGAGAGTGCTCGAGTGTAACAGTGAGTGAGAGAGGAGAGTAGTGAGAACAATAGCAGGGATTAGGAGATTCAAAAGTCTGTTCAGCGGTTTTTAGGGGAGGGGTTTATATAGTAGTAGATTTAATACATAAAATAGGGAAACACGGTAAATTAAACACAGAATAAGAAAAATATGGCATGCCTGAATCAATTGGAATCAATTTTAGGGCAAATAACACATAGAATAAAGAAATACAGTAGGTTGAATAGAGAATAAGGAAAATATAGCATATGAGAATCAATTAGAGTCAGTCTTAGGGAAAATATCACGTAAAATAAGGAGGTACAATAGATTAAACAAAAATAAGGAAAATATCAGTCAAACACAAGAAATGGAAGAATATCAATCAAAAATCAGTAAAGAAAAATGGGAAGTCTCAAACCCTAGTTGGGACTGGCGACTTGAATCGAACCAAAAATGCAAGAATCGTTCAATATAACATGTATATGGACGAAAGGTTGTCCAGATCTTCACAGAACCAAAGTAAATCGGCTCGTTATTGAGAAGTAGTTCTTGCCAAAAATAGGGCAAGAACTAAGTAATACTATAAACATGCGTGTAATAATAGAGTATCACAAAATAGGTAAGTAGATCATGGATTGATTCCATGTTTGAGTTGGAATCGGAAAAGGTTAGGGTTACGGCGGCTAGAGTTTAATAGAGGCGGGTGGAGAGACGAGAGGGTAATGAGGCAGCTGGAAAAATTGGATGGGTTAGGGTTTTGGGTGAAGGTGGGAAATTAAAAGGGGTTGGGAATGGGGGTCATTGATCACTCGAGATCAACGGCCAGGATAGTAAGGGGGATGGGGCGGATTATTTGGAGCGGGTTGCCGGCCGGGTATTTAAAAAGGGGTAGTTTAGTTTTTGGGCTTGGGGTAATTGGGCTAAGGTTTGGGTAGAATGGGCTAAGATTTGGGTGGTTTTGGGTCCGAAAAATAGGTAAGAAATTGGGCTATTATTTAAATATCCCAAAATTTATCAAAATGATTTATAAAAAATGCTAAAATAAATGAATGAAAATATTATTTATGCACTGAAATGCTTAAAATAATAACTTGGTATTATAAAAATATAAATATGCTATTTTGACATAAATAATATAGAATAAAGAGCCTTTATGTATGGATGTAGGCCATTCTTGCAAAATTATATAAATAGCTTGAAAAATGCCAATGTAATTGTATGTAATGAAATAAAATGTTGGAAACATATATTATAGGTGAAAATTGTTTTAGGTAAGTAAGTCATCACAAAATAAGTTAAAAGGATAATTATTAGATATTTATATATAATTTAAATATAAGAAAATTAATTTGAAGCTCTTAAAATTATGAAAAATTATAGAAAATGCTTGTATAAGTTTGTACACTAAATAATGATGCAATAATGCTATTTTGAAAGTATATATGTACTTTAAAAAATATGAGGGTAAAATTGGGTATCAACAGATATGAGACTAGAGTGGATCTTCTCTTGCTTGATATGACCGATTTTGAGGTCATCCTGGGCATGGAATGGCTATCTCCATATCATGCCATCCTTTACTGCCATGCCAATACGGTTACTTAGCAATGCCATAGTTGCCGAGGTTAGAGTGGAAGGATTCATTTGTCAGTACATCTAGTCGGGTTATATGTTTTATGAAGGCTCGACACATGGTCGAGAAGGGTTTCTTGGCTTATCTAGCCTATATTCGGGATATTACCGCGGAGTCTCCGACGATTGATTCAGTGCCAGTAGTTCGGGAGTTCGCCGATGTGTTTCCTTCTGACCTTCCAGGCATGCCGCCAGATCGTGATATTGATTTCCATATTGACTTGGCTCGAGGCACTCAGCCTATATCTATCCCACTGTACCGTATGGCTCCGAAAGAATTGAAGGATTTGAAGGAACATCTTGAGGAGTTGCTAGTAAAGGGGTTCGTCAGGCCGAGTGTATCACCTTGGTGTGCACCAGTATTATTTGTGAAGAAAAAGGATGGGACTATGCGGATGTGCATTTATTACCGCCAGTTGAACAAAGTCATCATTAAGAACAACTATCCGTTGTTGATACCCAATTTTTCCTCAAAATATTTTTAATATGCATATATACCTTCAAAATTATGCTTTCATAGCAATTGGTATTTTTCTATAATGTTCCTATATTTTATTAATTTATTTTTAAATTTATCCAGCATTTTATTTCCGATAACTAATTACAAAATTGCACTACAAATAATTTCAAAATCATTTCTTGATTTAATTTATTATTTAGGGTCCTATAAAGACCAAATTATTTTACAATCAGCCAAATTGGCACTATTTGGCTATAATCGCAATACCTTTGCAATTATGGCCTAATTATATGTTTTACGCCATTTTTTACTCACCAAGTAGTCATTTGTATTTTTAAATACTCGTTAATAATTTCAATATAATTTATTAAGCATCAATTTCATTTATAATAATTGTTAACTACTTTTATAAATTATTTATCTATATTTTATGGGTATTTAAAAATTAGCCACTTTTATTTTAATTCTAGCCTAATTAAATCCGGAACCCTACCCATTTAATTAGACCAATAACCTAAGCCCAGTCTTTACAAAATACCAGGCCCAAACCTTAAAGCCACCCGACCCAATTCCCCTTTAATCTGGACCGTTGATCATTTTTCATCAACGGGCCAGATTAATCCTTACCAAATTAAGACCTACACGACTAACCTCCCCGTCTAATTTCCCCCTCGAATTTCTCACTCAATCGTCTCTCTGAATCCTCTCCCCTCTCTCTCTAAACGCTTCACCTGCTAAACTTATCTCCTCCCTTCTCCGGCCACCTCCTCGCTGGAAACCATGGAGGTCTCACCTCTCACCAGCCTTATAGCTCCATCCTTCGCCTTATGTCACCTTTTGGGGGTTCTCAAGTGAACCAGAGACAGTTTGACTCCCATCTCCGGTCTCATGCCATCTTTCCGGCCATCTATGGTCGTTCGAGTAAGATCTATCACCCTCCGGTTAAAAGCCGGTAAGATTTTGGGTTTTCTTCTTCTTCTCTTGGTTTTCTCTGGAAACCCTAACCTTAAATCCCTCTGATCTTTCAAGATATGTAACAGATCTATGGATATTTTGATGTTTTCAAATGTTTTCCTCAAAAATCTCTTTGTTTTAAGAATGATTTCTTTACTTTCAAAATTAGGGTTTCTTAACCCCTTTCAAAATAGTTCTTCTTCTGATTTTTAGTGATTTCTACTGTGTTTGAACGATTCTCTTATGCTTTTTCTTTTTATCTGAGTTATTATGTTAAAATCCCTAATTATCTAGGTTGTCTCTGATTATATGTTCATGCGTGTCTGTTTCTTATGAACGATCTATGCTCTTTGCGATTCTTGCTTTAATTTGTTGTTAGGGTTTCCGAATCTCTACTGTTCCTCTGACTACTTGCTTAGGGATTCTCTGATTTTTGTTCAATATGTGCTATTTATCGTTTAATAGGTTTGATTATTCGTTTTTATTGATTGTTTCATAATACTCTCTATATGGTTCTATATATTTTTCGTTGAACTGTGACATTTTCCTTAAAAATGTGATTTTGTGTATTTTCCTTAGAACTCTATACTGATTTTCGAATTATTTCCTTATTTGTGTGATACTTTCCTTAATTAGGACTTATTCCCTGTGATTTTAGTCCCATCCGCGATTCCTGTGATTGATTTGTTAAAATTAAAAAGTATCCAACCTTATTTATGTGTTTCAACTTGCTGTCAAATAATCAGTATATATTATCCTTATGTAAAATTATGTATTTAGCTTTTATCACATGCTACATGCCTTACTACTCTTATTTAGCTCATGATTGATTCTTTCCTTATGTGACACCAAGTATAACCGTTTGAACTAGGACTCCCTAATTAAAGAGAGTCCAGGTCTGTGATTGATTCTAATTGAATATTGATTGATTAATCAGTACTTGTTACCTTTCTTTCTACTCGTTTTGAAAAGCTATAAATACTCTAGTCTTTCACTAACACAAACACACGAACAAATATTGTTCTGAACTCTCTTACACACACACATATTCTCTCTTGTTATTCTTACTGGTTACTTGCTATTCTCAGTCGGCTGCAAGCCAAGACTGAGCAACTATACACTCTACTGCTCTGCACTCAACTATACACTCTACTGCTCCTCACTCTGCACTTATTCTCTCATTTAACTGGTATATTTTTCAGTTTAACTTAAAGCATCAAAAATAACATGCCTCTTTTAATATTGCGATTCTTTTTGTTTCTATTATGCTTCGACTTGTGGTTCTGCTGTCTACCTGGCAATTAGCATGCCAATTTGTTATTTTACCAATGTGATTATCCTTTTCCCTTTAGTTTCAGCATGTTTTATTGCTTTCTTATATGTTTCACTAGGACTCTGCCTTACCCCTGATCCCCAGCACACTATAAGCATGTATTTATGTCACTTAGTTACATGTAATTCTGAACATATGTTGTAACCTGTTGGTCCCAAACGCACACGCAAGTATACGTGGTCGTAGAAAGTAATATAATGTTAAATCGAATGTCGAACCCACAGGGACTTGTGTAAACTACTTTCCAAATCACTCTAATTGTTATTTAATCAAGCCAAAATAAAATCCAGGAATGTAACTATTTTATACGACGATTATATGAAAGAACTAATTATTAAGTAACGAGAGTATTGTTGTGTGTATTCAGTAGAGACAAATATTCCAGGGTTGTGATCAATTCACCACTCATATTGCATTCTAATTAACTCTCCCCTTCATATAATTCAATCATGGTTGCTAATTAATCGATAAACGCTCTCATAGCCTTCTCCCGAAGCACTACTAACATATTCTCAATAGATTAATGCCTATATTCCTATGAAATTAATCTATTAGAACACACTAAGATTACGATGTTTAATTAAGCACGGTGACTAGGTATATTCCTATCCTAACCACAAATCCGCTCCCCTGAAGGGTTAAGATCGCGCTCTCTTCAATTCTTCTCTAATCTATATACGACTTTCCCAAGCATAACATAGATAGTATATAGAACCAAATTGCTGGCCAGACAATTAAGCAATTAAACACAGAATTGAAGAAACAACCATATATTGAGTGAACTATACTCAAGGTTAAATTAATGTCGAATAACAATATTCATGGCTAAACCACAACCCCAGGACAATGGGTGTTTAGCCACTCATGCTATAATCAAACAATTGCATAATTGTTGCATAAATTGAAAATACTAGAATAAGATGAAGAAAACTGAGAAATCCCTCGCTTTCTAATGATCCCGTGTGTATCTTCTCTCCAAAAATGGAATCCTCCCCCAAAGTTGTGTTTTTGGGTCTATTTATATGTTTGGGACAAACCCTAAACGTATAGGATACTTCTATTCAAACCGAGAAACACTTAAAACCTTCAAAACTCGGATTGGACCGGACTAGGGACCAGCCTTTATGGCCCAAACGTCCGGATAAAGCCTGGCCAGGCCTGGCGTTAGGGCTCAAACGCCCCCCAAACGCCTGGTCCTACCAGGATTGATAGCCCAAACGCCCAACTATAGCCTGGTATGACCAGGCTTTACAGCTCAAACGCCCGGATATAGCCCGGTTCACTCCTTTTCGACTCTTGACCGTATTTTTGACGTTTATGCATCCATTTAGCTCGGCTTCCATCTCCAACTCACCTACACATGAAATAGACTCCATTATGCACATACGAAGTGTATTTTTATCATTAACGCACATAAAATGTAAGGCACATAATGCTTTAAACCATGAATTATAGCCACACATCAACACCCCACACTTAGACTATTGCTCGTCCTCGAGCAATGGGACAATATACTACCCTTCAACACGTACCAAGTTCATTATCAAGGAGTATTTTACTTTTCGATCACACACCTTACCCCTTAACTATGATCGATACCGGCAATCAAGTACGAACATACAAAATTTCACTTTCTTCCCCTTCTTTAAACATGCCCAAGTATAACAATTAAATCAATCATACCAACAACCTAATTTCAACCTCAAGAGTCAACTTGCAAATACTAAGCCCTCTAAATTCATGCACCTATCCAACAAGAAAGTTACAACATTACCAATCGTTCATGAGATCATGTGCCCTCACCAACAACAAAAGAGTGAATTTAACTAGTCCACACATTCAAATATGATTTTGAACATAATTTACGGACATCGCACAATTGAACAAATTCACTCACTCTCACAAAGAATTCATATGCATCCCGTGGTCATGCCATAAGCTTGCTCGTAGTGTAGATCTCCATTAATTCAAGTTAGCCAAATCTAGGATCAATTAGGACTTTTAAGGTTGTAATGTAGGCTAAGGGACGGGTAGGATATATTTAGGAATAGTGACTAACCCTCCTAATCACTTTAATGCACTACCTTCACAACTCAACACATATTCTTCTCAACAAATTTTCTTGCCACAATTCATATTCAACATAGCCCTTTTTCAATTAAGCACTTCTATATTTTCACTAGCACAAATTAATAAAAATTGGAGGTGTGTATCTTTTTTGTACATCCTTTTACTATCATTTTTTTTTCTTTCCTACACACACTCCATACATGAAGATTCAATGGCTAGTGACTTTTGAATACAATTTTTAGTGCACTAACGGGCCTTTCCATGGCTCCACTCAAAAGTTAATCCCCAATATTTCACCTTAATTCTTTTAGCGACCAAGTGCCTTAGGAGGAAAAGGTGCAAAAATCTCGATTTAAGAACAAAATAGGGGTACGGCTTGTAATGTGGGTACCAAAGAAAATGCCTACGTCATCTCCTAGACTAGCATAACCTACAATTTCGCTTCGATTAACACGCGGGGCAAGTTCTAGACTACACCGGATAGCATAGAAAATCACTAAACCGCACTCCCACGTTGCACATGACTCAATCACAACGGTTTTATTCAACTCTCAAGTCAAGCAAGCACACAAAATTGAGAGAATTAAGCAATATCACACTTTGTAGCATACAAGTCAAACAACTGAGCTAAGGCCTCACAAAATAGGCTATTTATTTTTACTCAGGCATCACATGTCAAACCAAATATAAGGGAAAGCAGCATGTATGTCATAACCTAATATGCCGGCATCAAACATGTCATAGAGTATTTTTAAGTTACTCAGTTTCTTCCTAACTACTCTAAAACAAAAAAATTAAATACCCGGTTCAAGTTACACCCTTGGAAAAGAACTGGTGCCCAAAGAAAAACCAAGGGATACTACCTAACTATCCTACAAAACAAAACAAAAAAAATCTTTTTGGATTTTTTTTTTAATCGGACTTTATCCCTCAAGATAATTGTCCAACAGATCCATCGTTGGGAAAAGTCCGAGATTTTTCTAAAAACAATAAATTTTTTACAATTACACCTCAGAAAGTAGTTTCCCCACCCCCACACTTATGTTATGCATAGTCCTCGATGCATGATCACAAAGAAAATCATTAAAACAAGGGTGAGAAATACTCCCTTAGACCCTCTCGGTCCTAGCTCGGACATGATTCTCAATCTTTAGAGTCGGGATGACCCCACACTTAAGCTCGAACATGCCCCTCAGCTTCAACTTTTGGGTACTCAGACTTCCCCTACTCTGCAAAATAATGAAAAGATATAAAGGCTGGGTTGCCTCCCAACAAGCGCCTTATTTAACGTCGTGGCACGACGCAGAATCTCGCCTCACTCATCAGCGAGCACGACCTTGGTCTTCTCACGATTTATGGTACCACCCCAATAGTGTTTGACTCTATGTCCATTCACTAAAAAATTTCTTTCTCCATGTATAGCTCGCAACTCAAGTTCACCATATAGGGTGACTCTCACTATCTCAAACGGGCCTGACCATCTCGATTTCAGCTTTCCAGGAAACAGTCTCAGCCTAGAATTGAATAATAATACATGTTGTCCTGGTTCAAAATGACGCGGCTGTATATGTTTGTCATGCCATATCTTGGTCTTTTCTTTGTAATTTTGGCATTTTTGTATGAGTGCAACCTGAACTCATCCAATTCATCCAACTGCAGCAATCTTTTCTCACCCGTGATTTCAAGTTTCATGTTTAGCTTCTTGATGGCCCAATATGCCTTATGTTCAAGCTCTACGGGAAAGTGTCATGCCTTCCCATAGACCAGCTTGTACGGTGATGCCCCAATTGGTGTTTTGTACGCTGCTCTGTATGCCCATAAGGCATCATCTAACTTAGCAGCCCAATCTTTCCTGTTCACACTCACCGTTTTCTCTAATATTTGCTTAATTTCTCTGTTGGATACCTCTACTTGTCCACTTGTTTGAGGGTGATATGTTGTTGCAACTCGATGACGGACCCCATATTTAGCTAAAAGGTTATTCAACAACCGTTGCAAAAGTGGTTTCCTTCATCACTAATCAAGGCACGTGGAGTACCAAATCTGGAGAATATACTCTTCTTCACAAACGCAGCGACAACCATGGCATCATTCGTCGGTAATGCAATTGCCTCCACCCATTTCGACACGTAGTCAACTGCCAGCAAAATGTATTTATTTCCCCTGGATGATAGGAATGGACCCATAAAGTCTATCCCCCATACATCAAAAATATCTACCTCCAAGATATTATTCAAAGACATTCCGTGCTTCCTTGTTATCATTCCTGTTCTCTGGCACACACTTTTTAAAAAATGCGTGGGCATATTTGAATAGCATTGGCCACCAAAAACCAGATTGTAGCACTTTCGCTGCTGTTCTATCGCCACCATGATGGCCCCCATATGGTGATGCATGACAATCATACAGCACAAGTTCCACTTCTTTATCAGGAGTTAATTTCCTCATTAACTGATCACCACATTCTTTGTACAGGTAGGGTTCATCCCAGTAGTAAAACTTCACATCNTATCTCCACCCTCCTCAACATGATCATGATTTTCCAGCCTTGACAGATGGTCAGCTACTTGGTTATCAGTGCCCTTTCGGTCTCTTATCTCCACATCAAATTCCTGCGACAATAAAACCCAGCGCATCAATCTAGCTTTAGATTCTTTATTTGTAAATAAATACCTGATTGCTGCGTGATTTGTGTGGACTATAAATTTTGTTCCCACCAAGTATGCCCAGAATTTTTCAAAGGCCCACATCACAGCTAACAGCTCCTATTCAGTGGTGGTGTAATTCTGTTGTGCATCATCAAGGGTATTACTCGCATAGTAGATGGAATAAAACACGTTGTCTCTCCTTTGGCCTAGCACTGCCCCAATTGCATGGTCACTTGCATCACACATAAATTCAAATGGTACTGACCAATCAGGTCCAAAAATTATGGGGGAAGCTACCAATTTCTTCTTGAGCTCCTCAAATGCCTTCAGGCAGGGTGCATCAAAATTGAACTTGACATCTTTTTCCAGCAACCTGCACAAAGGAGTAGCAATTTTAGAAAAATCTTTAACAAAATGCCTGTAAAATCCTGCATGTCCCAAGAAACTCCGGACACCCTTCACTGAAATTGGTGGAGGTAGTTTTTCAACTGCCTCCACGTTTGCCTTATCAGCTCTGATGCCACTTTTAGATACTCTATGACCCAAAATGATGCCTTCCTGCACCATAAAGTGACACTTCTCCCAACTTAACACCAGATTCGTTTCTTCACAACGGGCCAAAACCATGCTCAGATTTTTCAAAAAATCATCATAAGATGAACCAAACACTGAGAAGTCATCCATGAACACCTCTACGAATTTTTCCACCATGTCAGTGAAAATAGCCATCATACATCTCTGGAAGGTGGCTGGTGCATTTCAAAGACCAAATGGAATTCGCTTGAAGGAGAAGGTGCCATAAGGGCAAGTAAACGTGGTCTTCTCTTGATCCTCTGGGCATATGACAATTTGATTGTAACCTGAATACCCATCCAAAAAGCAATAATATTCATGCCCTGCTAATCTGTCCAGCATTTGATCAATGAACGGGAGTGGAAAATGATCCTTGCGGGTTGCTTTGTTGAGACTTCGATAATCAATGCAAACTCTCCAACCTGTAACAGTGCGGGTAGGAATTAGCTCATTCTTCTCATTCTCAATCATGGTCATCCCTCCCTTTTTGGGCACACATTGAACCGGGCTCACCCAGTTGCTGTCAGAAATAGGGAAAATGACACCTGCATCCAGCAATTTTATTACTTCTTTCTTCACCACTTCTTTCATGATGGGATTTAGCCTTCTTTGCTGCTCAACACTCGGGCGATGTCCATCTTCCAAAAAGATTTTATGCATGCAAAACGATGGGCTGATTCCCTTAATATCTGCAATGGTCCACCCAATCGCCTTTTTGTGCTCACGAAGTACCCTAAGCCATTTCTGTTCTTGTGTATTGGTCAGGCTGGATGAGATGATCACGGGCAATGTCTCAGAGTTCCCCAAATAAGCATAGCGTAAATGTGCTGGAAGAGGTTTGAGTTCCCGCTTTGGGGCCTCTTCAATAGATGGCTTAGGAGGGTTTAGAGTAACAGGCTTGTTCAACTCTTCAAATTTTCCTAGCCCGTGGAGGTAACTGTAGGATACTTCAAGAACTTTCTCAATGCCTCCCCTTGTTTCATCCCCCCAGTCTTCTTCATCCCCAATCAACACTCGTTCAAGAGGGTCAACAGGACTCATGTAGGGAACCATTGACGCCGATTTGCTTTCCACTACCGTAATCATGGATAGCTCTTCATAGTGGACAGCTAACTTGAGTGCCTTATAAACATTAAACACCTCCACTCGATCACCAACTCGCATTGTCATTTTCCCTTCACAAACATCAATGATAGATCGGCCCGCAGCTAGGAAGGGACGTCCCAAAATAAATGGGACGTTCTGATCAGGCTCATAGTCCAAGATAATGAAATCAGCTGGGAATATGAAAGAGCCCACCTGAACCAGCACATCTTCAATTACTCCCTCAGGATGAGCAAGGGAGCGATCAGCCAATTGTAAAATCACTGTTGTTGGGCGTGGCTCACCCAACCCCAACTGCTTGAACACAGATAGTGGCATCAAATTTATGCTTGCCCCAAGATAGCATAAAGCNAGGCACCTCCTGCAGATGTCTACCAGTGGAATATTGATGTGTACCTTCTTCAAGAGGTCAAGAAACTTTTTGTATGCGGCATTATCTTTCACCTTTTGCAACCTTTGAGGGAATGGAGGGGGTGGCCTTGCAACATATGGTGGGGGTTGCTCAGCCACTGCCTCATTTGCTGGATTATCTGATTCTTTTGGGTTGTCTGATGTTGGTTCAATAGTGGTTGGTTTCTCATTAAAAGTTACCTGCTTTCTCTTTTTGGACTGGACTTCTTCCATTTGCCTCCCACTCCTCAATGATATAGCATTAACAGATTCTTTAGGATTAGCTTCAGTGTCACTTAGAAGAGCTCCCGTTGGTCGGGTATTTTGAGAACTGGCGAGTTGCCCCACTTGACGTTCTAAATTTCTCATCGCTACAGTCTGGGCTTGGTGATCAGCCATTATTTTCTGATTGAAAGCAAGTTGTTCGTCCATCATTCTCTTCATAATCTCCTCAAGGCTTGCTGATGGTTCAGCCTGAGGTGGTTTGTACTGCTATTGAGGTGTTGGATGCCTGTAGTGATTCTGAGTGCTTTGATTTACACCCCAAGAGAAGTTTGGGTGGTTTATCCAGTTGGGGTTATAAGTGTTTCCATATTGATTTTCTTGTCCCCTATTCGCATTACCCACAAAGCAGTCAGACTCTGATTAACTGGGCATAAATCACTCGAATGACCCTCTCCACAGACTTCACAAAATACCTTAATCTGTTGCACTGGTTGGGCCTTTTGCACTGGTTGAGATTGTTGCTTGTTAATGATCAGCTTCATCTAATTTACTTGGTTATTCAATGTGGAAATCTGAGCTGACAATGCTGAGACCACATCTAGTTCAAGAACCCCTGGTGACTGTTGAACCACATTTCTCCCCATCTCACCTTGCCAGTCTGGATTGCTTTTGGAGAATTTATTCAGTAATGCAAATATTTCATCATAATTCTTCTCCAACACCTGACCTTCGGCTGCTGCATCCACCACAATTTGAGGATGGAGCCCTTCGATGAAAGTGTGAACTAACACCTCGTTTGTCTGATTGTGATGAGGGCAATCTCTGAGTAGCCCCTTGAACCTTTCCCATGCTGAATATAAATAATCACCCATTTTCTGTTTAAAGGATACTATCTCACTCCTGATCTTTGCACTCTTTCCCGAAGGGAAGAACCTTGCCAGAAATTTTCTCGCCAAATCGTTCCATGTTGTAATAGAATTAACTGGTTCTGCCTTCAGCCATCGCTTTGCTTCGCCCAAAAGAGAGAATGGGAAAAGCATGAGCCTCACATAATTTGGTGTGACCCCGTTATCACTAATCTCCAAGAAGTTCAGAATGTGATGTTGTGGATCCTCGTGTGGAAGACCCATAAATTGCCCGTTTGCATGAAGTAGTTGGATCATGCTCGGTTTCAGCTCAAAGTGCCCCAGTGATTCTGGGCTTCACGATGCTGGAGGTGACGTTAGAAATACTGGGCATTTCCACTTCCTGAACAGCCATGTGTTGTTCCTCTTCCATGTTCACAGGAAATTGGATGAGGTCCTGAATATTGTCTGTATCTCTTGCTTCTCTCAACCTCCTGTGAAATGTTCTCTCAGGTTCGGGGTCAAAGCCGTCAAGCTTGTCCTGGCTTCTGACCCTACGCATTCAATCAAAGTTCCTGAGATTAGAGCAAAAACCACGTGACGTTAGACTCAATGAAATAAACAATTAAAGCAAAAACTAGAAAGTAGTCTATATTCAAGTCCCCTGCAACGGCGCCAAAAACTTGTTGGTCCTAAACGCACACGCAAGTATACGTGGTCGTAGCAAGTAATATAATGTTAAATCGAATGTCGAACCCACAGGGACTCTTGTAAACTACTTTCCAAATCACTCTAATTGTTATTTAATCAAGCCAAAATAAAATCCAGGAATGTAACTATTTTATACGACGATTCTATGAAAGAACTAATTATTAAGTAACGAGAGTACTGTTGTGTGTATTCAGTAGAGACAAATATTCCAGGGTTGTGATCAATTCACCACTCATATTTCATTCTAATTAACTCTCCCCTTCATATAATTCACTCATGGTTGCTAATTAATCGATAAACGCTCTCATAGCCTTCTCCCGAAGCACTACTCACATATTCTCAATAGATTAATGCCTAAACGTATAGGAGACTTCTATTCAAACCGGGAAACACTTAAAACCTTCAAAACTCGGATTGGACCGGACCAGGGACCAGGCTTTATGGCCCAAACGCCCGAATAAAGCCTGGTCAGGCCTGGCATTAGGGCTCAAACGCCCCCCAAACGCCTGGTCCTACCAGGCTTTCTAGCCTAAACGCCCAACTATAGCCTGGTATGACCAGGCTTTACAGCTCAAACGCCCGGATATAGCTCGGTTCACTCCTTTTCGACTCTTGAGCGTATTTTTGACGTTTATGCATCCATTTAGCTCGGCTTCCATCTCCAACTCACCTACACATGAAATAGACTCCATTATTCACATACGAAGTGTATTTTTATCATTAACGCACATAAAATGTAAGGCACATAATGCTTTAAACCATGAATTATAGCCACACATCATAACCCTTTCCCCTGGACCTGTGTGTAACTCTGTTTGTTATGTACTTCCACTTTGGCATCCCTCAATCTGATTCCATTAAGTTTCTGGCCTAAACTTTAAGAAAATTATTCTGTATTTGTTAAAGTTCTGTGATACTTTAGTATTTCTCTGGTATTAACTTGTATGCAAATCTTCTTCATGACCCTTATTCCCTGATTGTGACTGCTTCCCTGTACTATGCATGCTAATGTGGTTCTGAGTTGTTGATTGTCCTAATCCCTTTCTTTCAAACTGTTTTCACTAAAAGCAAAATCTTTTGTTCTCCAAAACTTATTTCAAACTACTCATTTTCTAACTGTTTTCCAACTCAACTCTTTCAAAACTATGCCAAGCACTCTCACTATACTCCTAGACCTTTAAGTTTTGCCCCCTTAGTGTGAGCATTGCTTTGGGACCCTTGAGCTCCCTCTGAACTTTTACACACAAAGTTTGGTCATTCCACACTGCACTTACTCAATTTGGTTATGAAAATCTGGGTGTGAGCACCGCCCGAGATCCCTTGAGATCCTTAGGGAATTCTGACACACCTGGATTTGTATGAAAGGTTGTGAACTAATGGCAATGAGGGTTCTGGATATTCTGGGCCTATCAGTAGGCTCCATTTTCATTATTCAGTTATGTAATTCATGCAAATGTCCTGTAATAATTGTTGTAAACAACTCTTTGGGGATGGATAGTGGAAAGGGAATGGGTGACTATGCATGCTTTAGCTATTAAAGGGGTAGAAAGCATGTTATTAGGTTTATATTCCTACTTGCGCAATAGAAACTATTCTTAGGACTCATTTCATGCATTAGAGATCATGTTCCCTAGGACTTACACTCATTGTTTTCAGCATGTCCATCTCACTATCATATCACTTAGAAAATCCTGCGTTAAAAAATGTGTTAACAACCAGTACTTTACAATCATGCTCTACGCTACCATGTACACTTAGAAATCCTGTCCCTAGGATAACACTAACAAACTGTACTCTTGCATATTCTTAAATCGCGCATAATGCAGTGAGTATTTAGAAATCCTGCTTAAAACTCTGCATATGCATCATTCTTCACCCCTACCTGTGCATTAGATACCATGTTTTAGGACTTCTTTCATACTCACTTAACAACACCTAGTCTAACTACTGCTGCATGTTATTTTACACCTAGGCAAGCCTTAGGAAATCAGTTAAAGGAATAAAACCAGAAGTGTCCTTTGTGATTATTGTTCAACTGTCAGCATGTTTAAAACCAATAGGCAAGCCTTATTAAGACTTCCTCTCTGAGTTATGCAATAAATTTGTCTTTGTGTTATCACTTAGATACCATGCTTAGGATCTGAACCTCAATCTGGACCTTAACTGTGTATGATTCATGTTGTTTATGTGTACTATGTGTGAAGGTACTTGAGACTTTTCCTGTTTGTATGTTTATCCCCTTAATTGCAGTCCTATATGTTTCTTGTTTGTCGCTTAGTGTTTTGCCTTTAAACCTGAGGGTCTGCCCATCATCTCCCTTATAGGATAGAAGTCCTAAATTCCTCCAGGACTGATAGGAAAGGGACGGGTAATAGCATGCAATAGAGGTCGAGACCAACACTCGTTCTAATTACATTTACGGGGTGGGAAAGGGAAGATATGGATATTATGACCGGTGCGATAATACCACGTGTAGCCCCTCTTCGAGGAGTGATTATCGGATACTGTACTGATGTGATCCATATTATTATAAACCTAGGATACCCTTTATATGCTTAGATCGTATTCCTTTCAAAATCTAACCTTCTTTACTATTTTCAAACATTTGCATGCTTAAGACTTAAATCCCCTCTTATTTGAGCCTTTATTTGTTCGTTTGCTAAGTCGTACAAATTCACAAAAGATGTTTGGTCGGGAACCACACTTGTGGATCCTGAGGGGTGCCTAACACCTTCCCCTTAGGATAATTTCAAGCCCTTACCCTATCTCTGGTTAACAACGTAGTTGTAAATGAACCTCTTTGGTGTCCTAATGCACCTTTAAAAATGATTAGGTGGCAACTCTCAAAAACACAAACACCTTTCCCAAAAGGAAAGAGTTGTCCCAACCGAATGTCATAAACCCGATCTCCGCGAGGAAAGAGGAGGCGCGATAGCATGGAGACTCTGCTGGGGACTTTCAAGCTTTTACCATTTTCAAATTGCTTTGTGAATTTGTACCTCTTCCCATTTCCTTTATGTGCAATTACTTGTCTGGTTTTTCAAGCATTTATTTTTCTTCAAAAGTAACTGACATGCTCTCTCTGTTTCCTTCCTTTGTAACCGTTTTTAAATTATAAAATGTTGTATTTACTGCTTTTATAACGTGCAAATACATGACAACGTGCCTTTAATGCTTATTTATTGCATAATCATGCTCAACGTTCATACTCCACTCGTGCCAAGAAAAATACTATAACAACGCTTGATGAGTGGTTGCGCTCTTCCTATATTATTACCCCCTAAATTCGGAAAGGTTTATGTGCGGTAAAACTAATCGATCACCGGTGCAGTCGACGGTTTCGTGCCTTTCCCCCTTGAGTTGTCTGCTCGAGGGTACCAGTCTAAAACCCCATAGAAACCTTACTCTGTCATGTTGTTTCATGCATCATGGTCAAACCTATCCAGGCTAAAGTGTGGTCCGCACGATAGCTTTTAAGATTTCCTTATCCAAAAGTCCACTGGGTTTAGGGAAACACAAACGGACATCATCACGTTCTGTGCATTTATTTGGAGAATTAAATGCTTTATGCTAATTGTTGGTGTTAAATAGTCGAGTCTGGTGAGGGTAAGGGACTAAACTTGTTTGCCTTGCAGAAAAATGAGGCACAAAGTCCCCAGATTCGGCATGGTCTCCAATATCCATCCAAGATTGCTAAGTTGGTGGGAAGATTTACATTCTAGCAACAAAACTCTCGTCAGGAAATACTTGGGCAATCTACTATCTCTCCTAGAAATCCAGCCTAACAACATGATAATAGAGGCTACTACCCTGTTCTGGGATTGTGAAAGGTCCGTGTTCCGCTTTGGGGACATTGAAATGACACCTTTGCTGGAGGAAATAGGAGGACTGGCTGGCCTAGTATGGGAAACCCCGGGGTTGCTAATGCCTGAGAACCGCACAGGCAAAGGTTTCCTCAAAATGATGGGTCTGAAGAAGAATGCAGAACTGGTATGCTTAAAGAATTCATACATCCCTTTTGACTACTTGTACGAGAGGTATGGTCACAGCAAATCATACCGTACCTACCACGACGAGTTTTCCATCACATCCTTGGGACACATCCATTGTAGGGTATTCGTCTTCATGTTTTTCTTCTTGGGTCTGATCGTGTTTCCCATAAAAAGGGAGAGAATCCACACCACATTGGCCATGGTAACCAAGACACTAATGGAAGGAACTGATGGGCAAGACGTCAATATTATGACCATGATCATTGCAGACATATATCGAGCCTTGGAAAAGTGTCAACAAGGGGTAAGACATTTCGAAGGCTGTAATCTACTACTTCAGCTTTGGCTCATGGAACATCTCCAAAAGGGAAACTACCGACAAGAAGTTCATCGAAGATTCTGGGATGACCACATCGCTTTCCACCACCCAAAGCGAATGAATTACATCCCCGATATGTTTTCTCAGCCTGAGGACGCCAAAGGATGGTTCGCGCTCTTTGGTAATCTGACTAAAGAAAACGTACAGTGGATGTTCGAGTGGTTTCCGACAGAGGAGTTCATCGCCCGTTCCAGAGATGAACCGTTCCTAATACTGATTGGTCTAAGAGGAACATACCTTTACGTCTCTCTTCAAGTTATGAGGCAAGCGGGTAGGAAGCAAGTCATACCCAGGGTCGACAGGATGAGCCATCTTCGAGCTGACTTCCAAAATGATGATAGTCCTCACAAGTGTCAAGCCCAGCACATGTGGCACTGCAAGATTATAATGGAGAAGGACACCATTGAGCCAGACAGATACCATGTCGGTTGTACCCCTTTCTATTCTGGTTGGTTGGAAAAAAATTGGGGTGGTCTGAGCGAGCCAGGGTTCATTCGGGGCCACAGGGTTATAGATGAAGAAGCTGAGGCACAAGTAAAAAACAACCAACTGCGCAAGAGGATCCGTGAGTGTGAGGATGAGCACCGCAAAATACATGAGTCTAACAAGAAACTGATCGAGGAATGGAAGGATATGGCTATCAGCACCAACAAGAGGTTAAGGTATTTGGAGCAACGCATAGGGGAGATGGAGAAAACATTTCTCAAAAGGATTGAAGACTGTCACAAGGCTGGAGGGACTGACGGAGGACATCTAGCTAGAGCATACCTGTTGTTGGGGCTTCGCGAGTTAGGGGAGTTGTACGGAGTCTGGGGGAAGGTTCTTCTGGGACCAAGTAGATAGGAATGTCTTTCTTTTACTTTATCAATGTAATAAGACCAATGGCCATTAGTGACCTTTATTTCCTGTTTATTTAGTGTCGTTTTGAGGTTCGTCTATTTTCTTATCAATAAAATGAGGCATTTAGCATCTTAAGTTCTCCAAATCAATTTGTCGCTAGGCCTACCTCGGGCACAAAAGAGGTCCCCAAATTAGGACGCGCTTTACATTCCCGCACTATGTGTTTAAATACAACAATACTTTTCATAATCCTCACTAACTTGGTTACTTTTGCTTTTGTTTTTTTCTTTATTTATTTATTCCCCTCCCCAAAGGTTAGTTCGTGCACTCTGGCATCATCATTCTATCTTACAAGATCCAGGGCCCTCCACCCTCTTCTCCTCTTAGTCCTCCCAAAGGCACGAACAAAGGCAAAAAGAAAAGGGAAGATTTAGGCAACAGCAGAAATGAGAATGTGTTCGAACGGGTAGAGGCCACTGATGGCCAGGGTATTCGGCTTCAGAATGAAACTGTGTCGCTGCTGGAACGGAAGTTGTTAAAGTTCCAAGAAGAGCTTGATCAATTTCGGAATCTAGCAAACGTGTCATTCTCCCTCAACGTCCCAGACGTCAACATCCAGAATCCTGCACCTCCTCAAAAATTCCCAAAGCATCAAAATCATCCCACAACTCATCATCATACCACCCCACCAAAGAACCAAACTCTCCTAGCACACTGCAATGCCTGCCATACTCCAAAAAACACCCCACTGCTTATCCCAGAACCTCAGAACTCCACAAATGACCATTTCCACACTCATAACAATCCCATCTCGTGGAGACCATGCCACACTCTACTCCCCCTATCACATACACACCTGAGTCTAATGAAAAGGACCTGCTTATCAAGAACTTGGCCAAAGAACTTAGGAAGTTGACCAGCCGGGTTCAAGGCGTCGAAGGAATCAAGGGAGTTGAAGGGTTGAACTATGAAGACCTCTGCATACAACCCGATGTCGAACTGCCTGAGGGATACAAACCTCCTAAGTTTGAAATGTTTGATGGTACGGGTGATCCAAGGGTCCACCTGAGAACTTATTGTGACACGCTGGTTGGAGTAGGGAAGGATGAAAGGATCTGCATGAAGCTGCTCATGAGGAGCTTGAAAGGAGATGCATTGTCTTGGTACATCAGCCAAGATCCCAAGAAATGGTTTAATTGGGTGATCATGGCATCTGACTTAATGGATAGATTTAGATTCAACACAGAGAACGCACCAGACGTGTTCTATATTCAGAATTTGAAAAAGAAGCCCACGGAGACATTTCACGAGTATGCTACTCGCTGGAGGTCCGAAGCTGCTAAGGTCAGACCTGCCTTAGAAGAGGAGCATATGAACAAGTTCTTTGTCCGGGCCCAGGACCCACAGTACTATGAACGGTTGATGATGATTGAAAACCACAAGTTCTCCGACATTATAAAATTAGGTGAACGGATTAAAGAAGGTATCAAGAGCGGTATGGTTACAAATTTTGGGCCTTGCAAGCTATAAACAAGGCTTTGTAGTCTGGTGGTGTGTCTAAAAAAAGAGACGTGGGAGCTGTGACGGTTGCACAAAGAAACAAATCCCCACTCAAATACCAAACTTACCCAACACCTCCACTCGCATATCAACCCACCCTAAATTACCAAGCACCCTCATACCAAGCTCCACCACCAACTTATCTATCACCTCCGCCACCGACATATCAACCTGCTTCACCCAGATACTCACAACCCGCTCCTATCTACCACACTTACAATTCCCAACCATATCATTACCAATCACCCCCTACCCATCAAAACTTCCCTAGACCTCATCCTAATTTTGATTGCAGACCTCCAAAACAGTATACCGCCATCGCTGAACCCATCGACCAGCTGTATGAGAAGCTCAAAGCTGCTGGTTATGTTAACCCCATCCCTGCTGCAACCCCTGAGAATCCTTCTCAATGGGTCAACCCAAACAAGTCTTTTGCATACCACTCCGGCATGAAAGGGCACAACATCGATGAGTGCCGCTCTTTGAAGGACAAGATACAAACCCTGATTGACAACAAGATCATCGTGGCAAAGGAATCCGCTCCAAACGTCCGCAACAATCCTCTTATGGACCATAAGGGTGGAGGCATCCACTTGATTGAAATAGAAGATGATTGGGACCCCGAGGGATCAATCGGGTTGATCGCAGAAGGTGATGATCCAAAGAAACCTGCAGTCACTCTCAACCCGATCATAGTCCAGATTTAACCGTCTGAGGATGCTGAGGTAAATATGTCCATTCCTCTTGAGTTTGAAGTAGCGTCACCTGCAAAGACACCAGTATCGATTGAAATTGAGTTTGTGTCTCCGGCGAATGCACCCACACCATTTGAGGTTGCAGTCTTGCCACCCCAGGCACATGTTCCATTCAAAGTGAGGGTAGTTGCGCCAGTCACGGTGGCGATATCGGCCGCACCACCTTTCTATACAGATGTTGTACCATGGGACTATACAGCCGAGGCGAGAAAGAAAGGCAAAGTCAAGACTGAAGAGGCTGTTGCAGCGCAAGGTATGACAATAACTGGTAGAGTCTACACCCCTGAACATCTGGCTGAATCCAGCAGGCAGGCTTCCAATCGACCTCCCATTATCGAGATAGGTCCGGACGACCTTTGGAGGAAAGTACAGGCCAAGGATTATTCGGTCATCGACAAGTTGAACAAAACGTCAGCGCAGGTATCCATCCTCTCTTTGCTACAGAATTCCGAGACGCACAGGAATGCTTTATTGAAGGTGTTGAACGAAGCCTATGTGCCAAACAACATCACTAGTGGAGAAATGGCTAATATGGTAGGCCAAGTGTTTTAGAATCACAAGATCACTTTCCATGAGGACGAGTTGCCTCCTGAAGGGTTGGGCCATAACAAAGCACTGCACATAACTGTGCAATGCAAATATTATTTCATCACCAGAATCCTGATCGATGGGGGATCCAGTCTTAACATTTTCCCGTTGATAACACTCAAGAAATTGGGTAAAGGGCTGCATGAGATAAAGGATGGAGCGATCAACGTGAAGGACTTCGATGGATCTCAGAGGTCCACCATTGGTGAGATAAGCCTATGCCTGCAAATGGGGCCAACCTGGTTCGAGGTGGACTTCCAAGTGATAGATGTGCCACCGTCCTACAATCTGTTATTGGGACGACCCTGGATCTATGTTGCTGGGGCCGTAGCATCAACACTACATCAGGTAGTGAAGTTTGATTGGAACTACCAAGAAGTGATTATTCATGGTGACGGTAGCAACCCTATTTACAGTCGCCAGACAATTCCGGTGATTGAAGGAAGAAAGAAGCTGGATTGAGAAACTTACCACCATATTGAACGGGTCAAAACTATCGACAAAGATAAATGGTGGGATAGTAAGATCGCAAGTATGATGAATTGGCGAGGTACGAGACAGGTAAAGGGCTCAGCAAGAACCTTCAAGGGATCTCCAAACCTATCAAACTCAAGAAGCACGGCACCACTTTCGATTTGGGATATGAATACACTTGGGAAGAATTCAAAAACTGGTCGCCACCATGGCGCGGTCCTTATTACCCTTTGGAGCAACTAATACCACATTTGGAGCAGAACTTCCAAAAGTTCGACGTTATTTATGGATCAGACGAAGAAGAATCACTTACAGCAATGAGGAACTTGTTTCTGGAGGACAGTGATATGGACTGTTGTGTTATTCTCGAGGAGGAGGGAGAGGAAGGCCCTTCTATACAGGCTGTGAGTAGAGGGACGTACCTCAAGAATTGGACTGTCAGGAGAACCAAAGCCCGACGAGCCTCGGGGTAGCAAGGCTAAAACAAGCATTATTCACTATTTTCTTTACAAAATAATTTCCGTTTTTCTGCATTTTAATTCCTGCAATAAGATCTTCAATGTTCAAAACAATCGTTCAGTTTATCAAAAGCATTTTTATGAATCAATATTTATTTCTATCATTCTTCTCTCATTGCTTTACCTATACAGCATTACTATTACCTATCTTGATGAACCGATGACTGTGACGTGTAACGAGACAACGCAGCAAACGGACGTAGATTCAGAAGAAGATGACATACCTGACGAGATTGTCAAAGAAGTTGAGAATTTTGAGAACATACCTAAGTCCAACCTGGACGAGACTGAAACCATCAACCTGGGAGATTCATAAAACATCAAAGAAACACGAATCAGCTGTCGCCGTCAGAAAAGAAAGAATACGCAGAATTTCTAAAGGAGTATGAGGACATATTCCCCTGGTCGTATGACGACATGACTAGTCTAAGTACGTCTATTGTGGCTCACAAATTTCCAACCAATCCAATGTGTCCCCCGGTAAAACAAAAGCTCAGGAAGTTCAAACCCGACATGAGTTTGAAAATCAAAGAAGAAGTCACCAAGCAGATCAATGCCAAGGTTCTCAGGGTAGTTGAGTACCCGACATGGTTAGCCAACATTGTGCCAGTACCAAAGAAGGATGGGAAGGTCAGGGTCTGTGTCGACTATCGGGATCTCAACCGGACTAGTCCGAAAGAAAACTTCCCTTTGCCAAATATACATATCCTGATTGACAATTGCGCCAAACATTAACTACGATCATTCATGGATTGCTTCGCTGGTTATCATCAAATCTGGATGGATGAGGAAAATGCTGAGAAAATGGCTTTTATTACGCCATGGGAAGTGTATTTTTACAAGATGATGCCATTCGGCCTGAAGAATGCAGGGGGCACCTACATGAGGGCTATGGCCACCATCTTCCATGACATGACTCACAAGGAGATCGAGGTATACGTGGATGATGTTATTATCAAGTCTAGGAAATCCACTGACCACATGGAAGATTTGAAGAAGTTCTTCAAAAGGTTGCGGAGTTACAATCTGAAGTTGAACCCCGCAAAGTGTGCATTCGGGGTTCCTGCTGGAAAGTTTCTTGAGTTCATTGTCAGCCGCCGAGGGATAGAATTGGATCCGTCAAAGGTCAAATCCATTCAAGAACTACCACTGCCCAGGAACAAGAAAGATGTGATGAGTTTCTTGGGGAGACTTAATTACATCAGCCGATTCATAGCACAGTCTACAGTTATTTGTGAGCCGATCTTCAAGATACTGAATAAGGACGCCGCAACAAAGTGGACCGATGATTTTCAAAAGGCTTTCAACAAAATCAAGGCATACCTATCAACACCACCAGTCTTGGTACCGCCTGAGCCAGGTAGACCTCTGTTACTCTACCTTGCAGTGTTAGATAGAGCTTTCGGCTGCGTTCTGGGGTAGCACGATGAAACAGGAAGAAAGGAGCAAGCCATTTATTATCTCAGCAAGAAGTTCACTATGTACGAGGCTAGATATTCTCTATTGGAACACACTTGTTGTGCTTTGACTTGGGTAGCCCAGAAGTTGAGGCATTACTTCTGTGCCTACAAAAGTATCTCATATCGAGGATGGATCCATTGAAGTACATCTTTCAGAAGCCCATGCCCACTGGCAAGCTAGCCAAGTGGAAAATCCTGCAGAATGAGTTCGATATTATCTATGTGACTCAGAAAGCGGTCAAGGGACAAGCACTGGCAGACCATCTTGCTGAGAATACTGTAGACGGAGGATACGAACCTCTAAAAATGTATTTTCCTGATGAAGAGGTATCATTCATAGGAGAAGACATTGCAGAATCCTATGACGGTTGGAGAATGTTCTTCGATGGAGCAGCGAACTTCAAGGGAATTTGCATTGGAGCAGTCCTAATATCAGAAACCGGTTAGCATTATCCGGTATCTGCCAAACTCAGATTCCCCTGACCAACAATATGCACGAGTATGAAGCATGTCTCTTAGGGCTCAACATGGCCATTGACATGAACGTCCAGGAGCTGTTAGTGACTGGTGACTCAGATTTGTTGGTACATCAGGTACAAGGAGAGTGGGCTACCAAGAATTCCAAGATACTGTTGTATATGCACCACGTATAGGAATTAAGAAAGAGGTTCACGAAGATAGAATTTCGGCATGTCCCCAGTATCCAGAATGAGTTCGCCGATGCATTGGCTACTTTGTCTTCAATGATCCAACACCCGGACAAGAATTTCATTGATCCTATTCCCATAAAGATCCATAATCAGCCAGCTTATTGTGCCCATGTCGAAGAGGAAGCAGAGGGAAATCCTTGGTTTCATGACATCAAAGAGTATTTGGCGAAAGGAGATTACCCGGAGCTTGCGAATCCCACTCAGAAACTCACACTTCGAATACTATCCAACAATATCTTTCACAACGGAGGAATCCTATATAGGAATTTGGTATTATTACATTGTGTCAACGCAAAGGAAGAATCCAAGCTTCTAGAGGAGATTCATGTTGGGACCTGTGGCCCGCATATGAACGGTTTTGTTCTGGCAAAGAAGATACTCCAAGCTGGTTACTTTTAGATGACTATGAAAACGGACTGCATGCAGTATGTCCAAAAATGCCACTGTTGTCAGATGCACACAGATATGATAAAGATACCTCCAAACAAGCTCAACGCAACAAGCTCACCATGGTCGTTCGCCGCCTGGGGCATGGACGTTATTGGACAAATTGAGACTGCCGCCTCCAACGGACACAGGTTCATTCTGGTAGCCATTGATTATTTCACCAAATGGGTCGAAGCAGCATCCTACAAGGCAGTGACTAAGAAAGTCGTGGCAGACTTTGTCCGCGATCGTATAGTTTGTCGATTCGGGATTCCTGAGTCTATCATCACCGATAATGGTTCCACTCTCAACAGTGACCTGATGAAAGCTATGTGCGAGGATTTCAAGATCAAACACAAGAATTCCACAGAAGACGCCAACAAAAACATCAAGAAGATACTAAGAAAGATGATAGAAAGGCACAAGCAGTGGCACGAGAAGTTATCATTTGCCTTATTGGGATACCGCACCATAGTTCGCACCTCAACAGGGGAAACTCCCTATATGCTAGTTTATGGTACTGAGGCTGTTATTCCTGCCGAAGTTGAGATTTCATCTCTAAGAATTATACAATAAGCTGAGCTCAACGACGCAGAATGGGTAAAGAGCCGTTATGAGCCACTAGCCCTCATATACAGAAAGAGAATGAATGCAGTCTGTCATGGTCAACTCTATTAGAACAGAATGTCCAGAGCCTTCAACAAGAAAGTCAAGCCGAGACAGTTCACACCAGGGCAGCTGGTGCTGAAGAAGATCTTTCCACATCAAGATGAAGCCAAATGGAAGTTCTCTCCCAACTGGCAGGGTCCGTATATGGTTCACCGGGTACTGACAGGAGGAGCACTTATACTCGCAGAAATGGACGGAGAAGTCTGGCCAAAGCCAATCAATTCAGATGCAGTCAAACGCTACTATGTGCAATCTTATGCTTTCTCAATGATAATGTAAACTGAACTACGCCTGACCTGATTCCCGTTTAAGAGGGGATATGTAGGCAACCCTATGGGTTCGGTCACAATTCAATAAAAATCTCATTTTCCCCGCAATTGGAAACTGGGGCAGAATTTTGAGGAGGACCTTCAAAATTCCAAAGCAAGTTCAGCTGATCGCCGCATGAACAACAGTTAGAAACGTCAACCCATCAAACTGGGGCAGAATTTTGAGGAGGACCCTCAAAATTCCGTAGCAGGAGAGGTTGCAATGTCCCGAGCCGTGTCACGGTCGTCGGTTCATCCCAAAATTACTTTTTTAATTATACATTATGCTTTTACAAAGTCATGCATGTTTGTTCTTGAAACAGCTTTGTTTAGAAACACTACCCCAATAATACAGACAATATCATCAGATCAAGCCGAACAAGTCAAGCAAAGTCAGCGGGGATACGAACTAACCTTCCCCTTACAAAACTCATGATTTTTCTTTGGATGCAGGCACTAAGGTTGCGAAATCCTTAAACAAACTGTCCACCCAGGGGACACACGTTTGTTTAAAATACGATTCTCAAACCGTTACACTTGGCGACATTTGCTATCAGCCCATACAAAAATGCTCACAGTAATCTCACTACCAACACCTGCTATCAGCTGAGAAACTCTACTATCGTTTGTCATTTTATTTTTTGCATAAGGCTACTATTCTTCCTTCCGAGACTAAACAATGTCTCCATCTGCATTTACATTTTGCATAAGGCTACCATTCTGCCTTCCGAGATTAAACTCTACCTCCATCTACATCATTGCATAAGGCTACCATTCTGCCTTCCGAGGTCTCTACCTCCATCTACATCGTTGCGTAAGGCTACCATTCTGCTTTCCGAGGTTAAGCTCTACCTCCATCCGCATTTTTTGCATAAGGCTACCATCCTGCCTTTCACTTGCATAAGGCTACTTTTCTGCCTTCCGAGGCTAAGCCCGGCCTCTAATTTACTTTTTCCTCGAACGCTATCTCAAGCACTATTTATTTTGCTTTTTCTACGGGCTAAGCTCTGCCCTTCAATTCGCAAGACTAAGCTTTGTCTTGTCAGCATCATACTATTGCATCTTCATGGGCTGAAATATCGCCAACTCATCCAAAGGCGTCATCGTTCGGAGGAACCATTTTCATGGCCCGAGAAGACCATGTCATGGCCTGAGGATCTCCTTCAACCTCTGCATATCATTATTCAAAGGCGTTATGGTTCGGAGGAACCATCCTCATGGCCCGAGAACATCATTTTCATGGCCTGTGAATCCTGCATCAAGCAGTTCATAGCCCAGGATGTCATGGTCTCAGGACGTCATCCTTAACCGTCCGGAGACATCATTCATGGTCCAACGGGAATTTGCATCATGTTTAAATTACGCACAATATATGCTTGTATTATTTATTTGCAGGTTATCTGGCAAGCAACAGCCATCCCGGCAGGAGCGGTCCCGCTCCAGTTCTCCTAACAACCCCGTAAGCCATTTGTGCACCTAACCCTATACTTTGCGTCCGTTCTTGTAAAACTTCATCGGTATACTTCGTTGATGACTCCTGAACTACATACGGCCTGATTCCTGTAAAATCAGGGGTATGTAGGCAACTCAGAAGCTAGGGTGCATCCTAAATCTCTCCAAATCGTTTCGCTCGGTCAAAATTGGCCATCAGATCTTTACCCGACAACTCTTTTATCCTTCCGGGTAAAGAGGGGTAGTTGTTGATACCCAATTTTTCCTCAAAATATTTTTAATTTGCATATATACCTTCAAAATCATGCTTTCATAGCAATTAGTATTTTTTTTATAATTTTCCTATATTTTAGTAATTTATTTTTAATTTTATCCAACATTTTATTTCCTGTAAAATCAGGGGTATGTAGGATACTCAGAAGCCAGGGTGCATCCTAAATCTCTCCCTTCTCTCTCTAAACGCTTCACCTGCTAAACTTATCTCCTCCCTTCTCTGGCCGCCTCCTTGCTGGAAACCATAGAGGTCTCACCTCTCACCAGCCTTATGGCTCCATCCTTCGCCTTGTGTCACCGTTTGGGGGTTCTCAAGTGAACCAGAGACGGTTCGACTCCCATCTCCGGTCTCATGCCATCTTTACGGCCATCTATGGCCGTTCGAGTAAGATCTATCACCCTCCGGTTAAAAGCCGGTAAGATTTTGGGTTTTCTTCTTCTTCTCTTGGTTTTCTCTGGAAACCCTAACCTTAAAGCCCTCCGATCTTTCTAGATCTATAACAGATCTATGGATATTTCGATGTTTTCACATGTTTTCCTCAAAAATCTCTTTGTTTTAAGAATGATTTCTTCACTTTCAAAATTAGGGCTTCTTTACCCCTTTCAAAATGGTTCTTTTTCTGATTTTAAGTGATTTCTACTGTGTTTGTACGATTCTCTTATGCTTTTTCTTGTTATATGAGTTATTATGCTAAAAGCCCTAATTATCTAGGTTGTCTCTGATTATATGTTCATGTGTGTCTGTTTCTTATGAAACGATCTGTGCTCTTTGCGATTCTTGCTTTAATTTGTTGTTAGGGTTTCCGAATCTCTATTGTTCCTCTGACTACTTGCTTAGGTTTTCTCTTATTTTTGTTCAACATGTGCTATTTATCGTTTAATAGGTCTGATTATTCATTTTTATTGGTTGTTTCATAATACTCTCTATTGGTTCTGTGTATTTTTCGTAGAACTGTGATATTTTCCTTAAAACGTGATTTTGTATATTTTCCTTAGAACTCTTTACTGATTTTCAAATTATTTCCTTATTTGTGTGATACTTTATTTAATTAGGACTGATTCCCTGTGACTTTAGTCTCATCCGCGATTCCTGTGATTGATTTGTTAAAATTAAAAGGTATCCAACCTTATTTATGTGTTTCAACTTGCTATCAAATAATCAGTATATATTATCCTTATGTAAAATTATGTCTACATGACTTACTACTTTTATTTAGCTCATGATTGATTCTTTCCTTATGTGACACCAAGTATGACCGTTTGAACTAGGACTCCCTAATTAAAGGGAGTCCAGGTCTATGATTGATTCTAATTGAATATTGATTAATTAATCAGTACTTGTTACCTTATTTTCTACTCGTTTTGAAAAGCTATAAATACTCTAGTCTTTCACTAACACAAACACACGAACAAATATTGTTCTGAACTCTCTTACACACACACTCATATTCTCTCATATTATTCTTGTTGGTTACTTGTTATTCTCAGTCGACTGCAAGCCAAGACTGAGCAACTATACACTCTACTACCCTGCACTCAACTATACACTCTACTGCTCCTCACTCTGCACTTATTCTGTCATTTAACTGGTATGTTTTCCAGTTTAACTTAAAGCATCAAAAACAACATGCCTCTTTTAATATTGCGATTCCTTTTGTTTCTATTATGCTTCTACTTGTTGTTCTGCTGTCTACCTTGCAATTAGCATGCCAATTTGATGTTTTACCAATGTGATTATCCTTTTCCCTTTAGTTTCAGCATGTTTTACCGCCTTCTTATCTGTTTCACTAGGACTCTACCTTACCCCTGATCCCCAGCACACTATAAGCATGTATTTGTGTCACTTAGTTACATGTAATTCTGAACATATGTTGTAACCCTTTCCCCAAGACCTGTGTGTAACTCTGTTTGTTATGTACTTCCTGTTTGGCATCCCTCAATCTGATTCCGTTAAGTTTCTGGCCTGAACATCTTTATGAAAACTGTTCTGTGGTTGTTAAAGTTCTTTGATATTTTAGTATTTCTCTGGTATTAGCTTGTATGCAAATCTGCTTCATGAGCAATCTACTTGTCCCCAATCCCATATTCCATGTTTGTGACTGCTCCCATGTACTATGCATGCTGATGTGGTTCTGAGTTGTTGATTGTCCTAATCCCTTTCTTTCAAACTGTTTTCACTAAAAGAAAAATCTTCTGTTCTCCAAAACTTATTTCAAACTACTCATTTTCAAATTATTTTCCAACTCAACTCTTTCAAAACTATGCCAAGCACTCTCACTATACTCCTAGACCTTTAAGTTCTGCCCCCTTAGTGTGAGCATTGCTTTGGGACCCTTGAGCTCCCTCTGAACTTTTACACACAAAGGTTGGCCATTACACACTGCACTTACTCAATTTGGTTATGAAAATCTGGGTGTGAGCACTGCCCAGGATCCCTTGAGATCCTTAGGGAACTCTGACACACCTGGATTTGTATGAAAGGTTGTGAACTAATGGCAATGAGGGTTCTGGAGATTCTAGGCCTATCAGTAGGCTCCCTATAGTATAACTTCTTCGTTTCATTATTCAGTTATGTTAATTCATGCAAATGTCCTGTAATAATTGTTGTAAACAACTCTTTGGGGATGGATAGTGGAAAGGGAATGTGTGACTATGCATGCTTTAGCTATTAAAGGGGTAGATAGCATGTTATTAGGTTTATATTCCTACTTGCGCAATAGAAACTATGCTTAGGACTCATTTCATGCATTAGAGATCATGTTCCCTAGGACTTACACTCATTGTTTTCAGCATGTCCATCTCGCTATCATATCACTTAGAAAATCATGCGTTAAAAAATGTGTTAATAACCAGTACTTTACAATCATGCTCTACGCTTCCATGTACACTTAGAAATTATGTCCCTAGGATAACACTAACAATTGTACTCTTGCATATTCTTAAATCGCGCATAATGTTGTGAGTATTTAGAAATCCTGCTTAGAACTCTGCATATTCATCATTCTGCATCCCTACCTGTGCATTAGATACCATGTTTTAGGACTTCATTCATACTGGCTTAACAACACCTAGTCTAACTACTGTTGCATGTTATTTTACACCTAGGGAAGCCTTAGGAAATCAGGTAAAGAAATAAAACTAGAACTGTCCTTTGTGATTAGTGTTCAACTGTCAGCATGTTTAAAACCAACAGGCAAGCCTGATTAAGACTTCCTCTCTGAGTTGTGCAATAAATCTGTCTTTGTGTTATCACTTAGATAGCTTGTTTAGGATCTGAACCTGAATCTGGACGTTAACTGTGTATGAGTCATGTTGTTTATGTGTACTATGTGTGGAGGTACTTGAGCCTTTTTCTGTTTGTATGTTTATCCCCTTAATTGCAGTCATATATGTTTCTTGTTTGTCGCTTAGTGTTTTGCCTTTAAATCGGAGGGTCTTCCCATCATCTCCCTTATAGGATAGAAGTACTAAATTCCTCTAGGACTGATAGGAAGAACGGATAACAGCATGCAATAGAGGTTGATATCAACACTCGCTCTAATTACCTTTACGGGGTGGGAAAGGGTAGATATGGATATTATGACCGGTGCGCTAATACCACGTGTAGCCCCTCTTCGAGGAGTGATTACCGAGTATTGTACTGATGTGATCCATATTATTATAAACCTAGGATCCCCTTTATAGTCTTAGATCGTAATGCTTTCAAAAATCTAACCTTTTTTACTATTTTCAAACATGTGCATGCTTAAGACTTAAATCCCCTCTTATTTGAGCCTTTATTTGTTTGTTTGCTAAGTCGTACAAATTCACAAAAGTTGTTTGGCAGGGAACCACACTTGTGAATCCTGAGGGGTGCCTAACACCTTCCCCTGAGGATAATTTCAAGCCCTTACCCTATCTCTGGTTAACAACGTCGTTGTAAATGAACCTCTTTGGTGTCCTAACGCACCTTTAAAAATCGTTAGGTGGCGACTTTCAAAAACACAAACCCCTTTCCCAAAAGGAAAGAGTTGTCCCAACCAAATGTCACAAACCCGATCTCCGCGAGGAAAGAGGGGCCGCGACACCTGTTGCCGCGTATTGATGATTTGTTTGACCTGTTGCAGGGTGCTAAGGTGTTTTATAATATTGACTTGAGATCAGGGTACCATCTGTTGAATATTGGACACTCAGATGTTCCGAAGACTGCCTTCCACACTAGATATGGCCATTATGAGGTACTAGTGATGTCCTTCGGCTTGACTAATGCCCCAGCGGCGTTTATGGATTTGATGAACAGGGTGTTCATGTCATATATTTATTCCTTTTTTATTGTCTTCATTGATGACATCTTTATTTACTCACGTATCATGGAGAGCATGAGCAGCATTTGAGAGTGGTGCTTCAGACCTTGAGGGAACAAAAGTTATTTGCTAAGGTCTTCAAGTGCGAGTTCTAGTTGGATTCCGTGGCATTCTTGGGGCATGTGGTATCAGGGGAAGGTATTAAGGTGGACCCAAAGAATATTAAGGCAGTTCAGAGTTGGCCTCGTCCCACTTCGGCGATCGAGATCGGGAGTTTCTTGGGGTTAGCAGGTTATTATCGCCGATTCGTAGAGGGCTTCTCTTCCATCGCAACACCTTTGACAGATTGACCCATAAGGGTGCTTAGTTTCGTTGGTCCGATGATTGTGAGGTGAGCTTCCAGAAGCTTAAGACGGCTTTGACCAAAACACCAGTCCTTGTGTTGCCTTCCGGTTCGGGGATGTATACTGTGTATTACAACGCTTTATGCGTTGGCTTGGGTTGTGTGTTGATGCAGGAGGGGCAAGTTATTGCATATACTTCAATTCAGGTGAAGCCCCATGAGAAGAATTATCCTGTGCACGATTTGGAGTTGGCCGCGATTTTTCATGCTCTTAAGATCTGGAGACATTATTTATATCGAGTGTCTTGTGAGGTTTACATCGATCATCGCAGTTTGCAAAAATTTTTCAAGCAAAGGGATATCAATTTGAGGCAGCGTAGATGGCTTGAGTTATAAGGATTATGACATCACCATTCTTTATCATCTAGGCAAGGCTAATGTAGTCGCGGATGCCTTGAGTAGGAAGGCGGAGAGTATGGGTAGCTTGGCATTCATTTCAGTATAGGAGAGGCCACTAGCCTGAGACATTCAGTCCTTGGCTAACAAACTTGTGCGATTACATATTTTGGAGCCCAACTGAGCTCTTGCTTGCGTCATTGCACAACATTTCATCCGCAGACCGACGGTGTAGACAATAAATTGCGTCGAGAAAATAAAATCAAGACCGAAAAAATATCGCAACAATCGTAATATTTTATTTCAGATATTTGAGTGTTACAATCTCTATGAATCCTCTGATTCTTCTTTTCAACAGTAAATAAAAGAGCTTTTGAGCTTAATCTTGAATTTTATTTTATTTTAATCCAAGTGCTTGAGGCATGATCTTGATCTTGACATATTTTTAATCCAAGGGCTTGCAGCTTGTTCTTGAATCTTCGTGTTGATCTTTTAATCCTTAGAACACTTAAATGCTTGTAGCTTTTAGAGAAATGCGCAGCGTTTGATCCACGAGCTCCCTCTTGCTTCTTGTTATTTTTTTTTGGTTTTTTTTTTGAGTTATGAAGACCCTTATTTATAGTTGTGGGAGGAAAGAGTTGTGATAAGAACAAACTCTTTCCGACCAATCAAATTGAAGTGTGACATGGCCGCATTTGATTGGCCAGAACTTGTCGCTTGCACATGTGGCGCAGTTTCATTGGCATTTTAATGTGACTTGGCGTGCCTTGTCATTTTGACACGTGGAATGATCCCATTGGCTCTTCTGTTTAACTAGGCGCGCCACGTCATTTGACACGTGCCACCAAACTGGGCCTCTAGAAAAATGGCATATTGGGCCTAATGAAGTGGGTCATCATTTGTAGCCCAACTAAATGGGCTAGCCCAATGGATTAAGACTTATTTATTTAATCCATATATGTTGGACTTATATAATTAATTCAATTATATTAGCCCATGGTTTTTATTTGGACTATATATCTTGAATTTAAAATATAATCCAAATTATTTTACGAATTTAATTTTAATAAAATTAATATGCCCACAAATTCCCCCTACTTCAAGACTCGTCGGAATATAAACTTAAAGGACTGGACTTGAAGTATTAAGAATGACAATTTGTATTTTATCACTTCCAGATGCTTTCACGGATTTACTCTTGCATGTACCTTCCAAACGTAGCTTGAGGTACGTTATTCTGTCCAATTAAGTAAAGAACTTGTGAATGGACCATAAATTTTTTTTGCTATCACTTAGAAATAACACCTCAAGTTTTGAATAAAATAATCTAATTTTTCTAATTCCCTTTGCTCATGGAATCACACGTGACCACTTTCTGCTATTAGAATTCTCATTCATTGAATTCTAAAATTCTCCTAATTCATTTTGAATAAAATAATATAATTCTCCTACTTCACATCAGAATGATTTTCTTGAAGCATCACACATATGCAAACTTTGTAGACGTTAATAGCTTCGAGACAAACTTTTCCAATTCTAATTTGAAACCACACAGGTTTAGTCGACCTCTATTTGGATATGGAATAGTCCTGCCACCAAGTCCATGTTGGACACTAATTCGTTGATTTAATATGATCCCACATCGAGAAATAAGTGTTTTGATGCTCTCTTTTACCATTTATATAAACCCCCGTGCTCATATTTGTTGAGCATCAATTCGCAGTATTTGCAAGCCACTTGAGTCTATTTTTTTGTGGACTCGAAAGCATTAACGCGAAGGTAATTTTCTCTTCTTTTCTTGTGCTTTCTTCTTCTTCTTTTTTTTTACTCTGTTGTCTCTTTTTTTTCTTAGAAGTAACTTCATCAAACTATGAAGCCTTTTATAAGTTCGAGACGAAGGCCTTTAAAAGTTCATGATGAAGATCTTTAAAATTTGCGGCGGCAAACCATAAAAGATCGCAATGAAGACCTTAAAAATTTGTGGTGAAGTCCATAAAAGTCCGCGATGAAGTCTTTAAAATTTGCGGCGGAAAACCATAAAAGTTTATGATAAAGACCTTTTAAATTTTTGGCGAAGACCATTAAAAGTTCGCATAAAGATCCCTAAAAGCTCGTAAAGACCTTTAAATTTACGGTGGAAAACCATAAAAGTTCACGATGAAGACCTTTAAAATTTACGGCGAAGACCCTTAAAAATTCGTATAAAGATCCTTAAAAGCTCGTGAAGACCTTTAAAATTTATGGTGAAAACCCATAAAACCTCACGATTAAGACTTTTAAAACTTACGGCGAAGACCCTTAAAAGTTTGCATAAAGACCCTTAAAAACTCGTAAAGACTTTTAAAAGCACGCAATGAAGGCTCTTATAACTTCGTGGTAGAAATCTTTAAAATTCGGCTGTGGGGACTCTTTAAAGTTTTCCGCGAGCACCTTCACAAGCACCTTTGAAAGTTCGAAACATACGCCTTTTAAAAGTTCCGAACGAAGAACTTAAAAATCAGAATGCCTATAAAAGTTCGAGATGAACACCTTTAAAAGTTCGTAACGAAAACCTTTAAAAAAAATACTTTCAGAATTGTCCCGGACTACATTTTAAAACCAACTTTATATTGCACCACGCTGGCAATTTCAGATTTGTGCAGTCTCATCAAAATATTCGTTTCTTGGTGTAGAAACATTAAAATTATGAATCGTTTGATTTCTTAGAAACTAGACTTCAAAATCTAAAAGATGACGAAAATTCGGGATCAAACACCTTCAGAATCGCCGCAGATAATATTTTGAAACCAACTTTAGATTCCACCATGTTGAAAATTTCAGACTTGCGCAGTCTCGCTAAAAAATTCATATATTGGTGAAGGAACGTCGAAGTTGTGAACAGTCTGATTTCATGAAAGCTAGAATTCAAAATCTAAGACATATCTAAAATTTGGAATCAAATACTTTGAGAATTGTCCTAGATATTATTTTGAATCTAACTTTATCTTCCAACATGTTGATAGTTTCAGATTTGCGCGACTTCGCCAAATAAATTGTATTTTGATGTGGGAATGTCGACATAATGAACCGTTTGATTTGTTGGAAACTTAACTTCCAAATATATAACACATCCAAAATTCAAGATCTTATGCATTAAGGACCATTTCAGATAATAGTTCGAAATCAACTTCGGTTTCTAATATGCCAACAGTTCCAAATTAGCGCGACTTCACCCAAAAATTTTGTATCTTGGTATGGAAGCCTCGAGATTGTAAGACCTTATTAATTTTCAAAAATTTGAAATTCAAGAGATTCATTCTCACCAAATATCTTGGGTTCAAGTCTCACTGAAGTTAAAACGTCGTGAAGGTACACCAAAAAAACTTGAAGGTTTGACGAACATGAAGGCATAGAGAATCCCCGAATTTCAATACAAATGCTTGGAAGCCTCCTAAAAGATATTAATCATTTTATTGAAGACACCAATTTACCATAGCAGCTTTCCCCCTTTAAATCAAATGGGATCCAAAGTTTAACAGAGGAATAGTATCCCACTTGATTTTCAAGTGCCGATTGAATGGATTATATTCCATCGTACTTAATTCAGACAACGATTGGGGGATTATGTATCTTTTGAACTTATGCGATTGAACTCAGAATGAAACTCTAAGATGCCTACGTATCTCGGTGAAGAGGATCAAGTCATACTGTAGTTCAGAAGGATGAGTTTTTTTTTCTTTATGTCCTAATTTTTGCCTAGGCCGCCTCTCGCGAGGTTTTCAACCTAGAGGACTTTTTTTTTCTCGACTCTTGCCTAGGCCGCCTTTTTCGAAGTTTTCAACCTAGCATACCTTTTTTTTTTGGTTGGCCGTACACAATTTAGACTCATGCGGGCCAGAAGTGTAGGAACATGCAGTTTAGGGTCATGCATCAAGGAGCATTGCAACTTCAAGGATAATACTTCTTCAAAAACTTGCCATTGATAGGGCCGATGCTCATGCCCTCTACATCAACCAGCTTGTAAGCCCCACTTGAATAAGCTTCTTGCACGACATATGGCCTATCTTATTTTAAAGTGAACTTCCCTACAGGTTTATAGAAAGTGATAATGGGTCTTCTTATGGCAAGGATTTTATCTCCTACTTGAAAGGACCTCGGGCGAACTCTTTTATTGAAGGCGAAAGACAATCGAGCTTGATAACATTCAAGACTCTGTTGAGCTTCCAACCTCTTCTCATCAAGAGCTTCCAACTCTGCTAATCGAAGTCGAGCATTTTATTCATCAGTGATCCCTTCTTGAATGGCTAAGCGTAATGAAGGTATTTGACGCTCAAGTGGCAAGACGGCTTCGACTCCATAAACGAGTGAATAAGGAGTCGCTTGTGTTGGTGTGCGGTGGGTCGTCCTATATGCCCATAGAGATTCTTCCATACGATCATTCCAATCTCGTTTGGATTTGGAGACGACTTTCTTTAGCAAGTTGAATTTTTGTTGAATGCTTCAGCTAGACCATTGGCGGCAGCGTTGTACATCGAAGAGTTACGTTGCTTGAACCCAAAAAGATCACAAACCTTGTTCATCAACCTATTATCGAATGGCTTTCCATTATCTATTATTATGTAACGAGGAATGCAAAAGCGATAGATTACGTTTACTCGGATAAAACTTGCGAAATTTTCCTTCTTTACCTCCTTAAGAGCAATAGCTTCATCCCATTTTGAGAAGTAGTCAGTTGCAGTCAAGATGTATAGGTACCCACCAGAGCACTTTGGCAGTGGTCCAACAACATCCAATCCCCAAGCATCAAACGGCCAGGATGCAACACTTCAGGAGGTTGATGAATAAAATTCGCATGGAATTGACAAGCCTTGTATCTTCGAGCGTAGTCCAAGCAATCTTTTACCATCGTTGGCCAATAATATCCCATCTTTTTTATATGGAAGTGGAGCTTTGGTCCGGACTGGTGCGACCCACATACCCCAGAATGTGCCTCTTGCAAAGCTTGGAGTGCTTCTTCTTCCCCTAAGCATCGCAAGAGGACTCCCTCGAACGACCTTCTGTAAAGAGTATCTTTGTAGTAAAGGAAGCGAGGTGCACAATGACGGATTTCAGTCCTTCTCCTCGGATTTTCTGGAAGTACCATAGCATAAGTAGTCGATAATGGGTTGTCGCCATTCTTCTTTCTCAATTCCAGAAACAGCGACAAGATGCTTGAGTTCATTTTCTTCACCTTCAGCCTCATTTGGCAGCGGTACTACCCATTTTTGGCAGACCGTAACTTGCGCTTGATCAGGTAGGGTTAATGATGAAGCTAGGGTAGCTAAAGCATCAGCCTTCTTATTTTCTTTCCTTGGCACATGCTGAATAGTCACATCACCGAGCCACCCCATTAATTTTTTTGCGTAATCATGATATGGGCGTAGTTCAGGCTTCTTGACCTCGTAACTACCTAGAAGCTGATTGATCACTAACTGAGAGTCACCAAAGACTTGCAATTGCAACCGCTTCATTTCGACAGCCATTTCAAGCCCAAGTATTAGTGCTTGATACTCAGCAACGTTGTTAGAGCAGAGTTGCGACAACGTAAAAGAGTAGGGCAGAACTTCACCTTGAGAAGTGACAAATACTACGCCAGCGCCAGCACCAGCTCCTCCGCAATGTGCAGCACCATCAAAGTACATCTTCCATGGAGGTTGAACTTCAATGACCATGGCGTCCTCATCAGGTAGTTCGTCAGTTAGCTCCCAATCATCAGGTATAGGGTGATCTGCCAAGAAGTCCGCTAACGATTGTCCTTTTATAGCCTTTTGTGGGATGTACACAATTTCAAATTGTTGAAATTGAAGGTACCACCTCTCTAGTCGATCACTAAGGACAGGTTTTGACATCACGAACTTGATGGAATTTGCTCTAGAAATCAAACGAATGACATGACCTTGAAAGTAGTGCTTCAACTTCTGGATTGAGAAGACTAGCCAGACATAACTTTTCAATTGGCGAATAATTCAGCTCATTTGGTGTCATCATTCTGCTCAAGTAGTAAAGGGAGTTTTCTTTACCTTCACTATTTTCTTGGGCCAACAACGCTCCAACGGACCTTTCTTGTGCTGAAATGTATAGTATCAGCGGCTTTCCAAGTATAGGGGCTGCCAAAACCGGAGGCTTCATCAAGTAGGATTTAATGCTCTGAAAGGCATTGCTACACGCTTGGTCCCATTTGAAAGGGACACCTTTCTTCATAAGGCGGCTGAATGGTTGGCACCTCCCAGCTAGGTTTGAGATGATTCTCCTAAGGTATGTTAGCTTTCCTTGCAGACTTTTTAATTCATGAATATTGTTGGGCTCAGGCATTTTCAAGATTGCATCTACTTTAGCTTGATCTATTTCAATCCCCCGATGTCGGACAATGACCCAAGAACTTTCCGTAGGTAACTCCAAAGGCGCATTTTAATGGATTCATCCTAAGTTGGTATCTCTGGAGCAACTCAAACACCATTCTCAGGTCTTTCAAGTGGTCGCTTTTCTTCTTGATTTCACCACCAAGTCATCAACATAGCATTCGACATTCTTGTGGAGAAGGTCATCAAAGATATTCTACATAGCTCTTTGGTAAGTAGCACCAGCGTTCTTCAAGCCAAAAGGCATTACCTTGTAGCAATAAATACCCTTGGGGGTACGGAATGCAGTAAGCTCTTAATCTTTTGGTGCCATGCGAATTTTGTTATAGCCTGATGAACCGTCCATAAATGGCATTGCCTCGTACCCAATAGGAGCATCGATCATCAGTTCTGGAATGGGAAATGGGAACGCATCTTTTGGACACGCATTGTTAAGATCCCTAAAGTCAACGCACACTCGAATCTGTCCATTTTCCTTCCTTACAGGGACAATACTTGAAACCCATGTTGGGTATTTAACTTCACGAATAAATCCAGCTTTGATGAGTTTGTTAACTTCGATTTCAATCAAGGGAACCAAGTCCAACCTAAAACGCCTTTGAGCTTGTTTAACAGGGCAAGCACCATTTTTGACTGCGAGGTGATGGACTGCTACTTTCGGGTCCAAACCAGGCATCTCTTTGTAACTCCAAGCGAAGACGTCCCTGAACTCCTTGACTAACTCATTATAAGTGCTCTCTTCATCAGCTTCTAGTAAAGCACTTAGGTAGGTGGGTCTTGATTCTTCATCGGTGCCAAGGTTAACTTCTTTTAAGACATCAAATGTCGTCTTCACTCCTTCTTCAAGTTCAGGTGGAGCATCTTTCGCATCTTCATCTTCTTGAGGGTCCCCATCGTTGAAGGATATGTGATAACATGGTGAAACATCCTCCAATTCTGCATTATCCTCCATTCAAGATGGAACACTGTTCTCGCCTTGTATAGTGACATGATACGAAGAACCCACACTTTCTTCATCGTCATCACGTTATTTAGTGTAGACTGCAGTGTATGGCTTCACTTTCAATACTTCATCACAAGAAACCATGACTTTTGTTTGTCGCCTCATTCTAGAAGGAACCAAACTTTTGAGATCATTAGAGATCTTCTGGATTTTGGGCGGAGCGGGTGTTATTGTATTTCGATAACTTCTCTGGAACTTATTCCCCTTCTTTAATGGACCCAATCTCTCAAATACGGAAGTTCTGACAATTGATTTTCCAAGTCTGTCAAAGACGAAAGGCTTGTTAGAAGCGGCAGATTCGTCTTCTACAGTGATATAATTGCTACTCGCCTTTCTTATTGAGATGCGCACTGGTGACGGTTTCTTGTATCCCAAACCTTCACGTGGTTGCCTCGTTGCAGATTCTGATGGGAGCTTCCCTAACTTTGACGGCTCATTGGGATTGTATCCAGCCTTTGCAAATAACTTGTAAGCGTTAGGATCAAAACCTTCATCTGTCCGCTTTGTAGGGAGTGCCACCTTCTGCAGAGGATTTTGGGCTACAAATCCTGCAAGCATCTTCGAGGACAACTTTAATGCCTCAATTCGTTTTACCGGAAGAGTTAACTCATTTAGCATGTTAGTTTGGAGATTAGACGATTCGCCTTCATATTTCTTCCTTTTAGGGACATATTGGAGCACTTGACTTACTTCTTTGCCATAAGACACAATATTCCCTCTATGATATCTATTCACGTTGAGTTGTACCTCCTCAGTAACAACTTTGGCTTTACCAATAGTCACCTCAGCTCTTTTAGTTGTGGTCTCTTCATTCTTTCTTTTCATGTCATCATCAACTTTTAGCTCCTTCACAATGTGGTTCTTCAAGTAGAACTTTGCATCGGCGAAGTGTGACTCTGCCTCGGTGAATGGCGCATCATCTGCAACTATCTTCTTCTCGACTTCACCCTCGTAGTATTTTAAACATTGATGGTAGGTAGATAGAACTAGTTTATTCTCATGTATCCAAGGCCTTCCAAGCAAGACATTGTATGAAGTCTTTCCATCGATCACATGCAGCCATGCACTTGATTGCATATCTTCAATGGTGATTCCCAGCCTGATCGCACCTATGGCTCTTTGCCCTCATTGGTTGAATCCTTGGATCATCACACTACTTTTTGAGAGTTCGTTCATGGGAATACCAAGTTCTTTCACAGTGCGAATTGGCAAAACGTTCACTGATTATCCTCCATCAACGAAAATTTGATTTACCCTTTCATCATACATATAGCCAACCAGGTACAATGGGTGGTTATGAGGAGTGTCACCTAGCAGAAGATCATCATTTGTGAACGTGACTTTTTCTTCACAAGCATTAACTTCTTGAGGAGTGGACTCGATAAGCTTTTCCAAAGATGGTGCCAACAATAGGTCATCACTCCTTCTTTCCCTTCGTCGGTATGGCAACAAGAGGCATCAATACTCCCATGGGGAATCTTCGTGCGAAACTAACTTGGTAAAAACTCCTCCAAGGTCACTGGATGTCGTGGCTTTTGAGGGTGGTTCACCTCCACTTTCGCTTTATTTACATGCTTAACTGGGTTCCATCTCCTAGGTCTTTTCACCATCATTTTCCTCGTTGGTTGTTCCATTGATCCTTTTCGTGTGCTCCTTTTTGTGGCGCCTACGATGAGTCACCAACGTCCAACCTTCATCGTCCTCGGGTTGACCGTCTTCAACCTTGTAGTTCTCCAGTAATATTCATCTTTACTTTCTTTAGAACTACATAATTCGTATGGATTGAATGAGCCAAATATGATAGAGACTTGGTTTGCGCTTTCTTTCTCATCTTCAAGCAGGATCTTCTTTTCACGAGCCAAGTCCGTAACTTTGTCCTTGAAGACAAAGCACTTCTCCAGAGGGTGGCTCACAAGTGGATGATATTTGCAGTAATTTGGGTCATCGATTTTCTCAGCTTCATTTGGTCGCTTCATCTCCA